>JASCZW010014869.1:0-21896 GCA_034211315.2 Aedes japonicus
GCTACTAAATGAGTTGAAGGTTTGGGAGAATAAACGCTTCCTTCGGAAAGCGAAGTAAAGCCGTTGTCCAGGCTCATATGTTGATGAGTGCGACATGTAGGGTCCAGGTGATGGGAATCTTCTTCCTGGCGACTATGGTTGTCGTCACCACGTGAAGAATTAGGCAGATGGAAAATAATCGAATAAAAAAATGATTTGGAAACCGATTTAATGGGGTGAACTTGAATCAATACTTGAACCACCCTAATACATATAACAAAAATAAGAAAAGAGTAATCAGTAGAGAAAAAGATCATCGTGCTTTTTGGTTGTTCCATGTAAAACCACACCTTTTACATTTACAGCATTCTTGTAATAGCAGCCTATTTTTAATATTTATGGCACACAATTTCGATGCAAACTACGTTTGCACTTTCATCCCTTTCGAGGGCATTATTAAATCGCCACATTTTAAGCGAATCATGAGTTACACGGAATGGATGTGAATTAGTGGCGATCCACGGCAATCAGTTTGCAGTGATCTCTTCGTAACATTTGGCAACAAAAAAGCTAGTGGCTGCCTGCAGACTTTCAAATAGCTTCATCGATGGGGACTTGGCGATTGCTATAGGGTGGCAATTAGTTCGCGACTAAATACTACTTTAGAGCCACCCTAGGGCGTAGAAATTCCATTCGACCAGTTTGCTTTCTTTCGGCATGGCTGAAGTTGGGTGAACCCTTCAGGAAATGTTAATAACTTTTACAGCCGAAAAACGATGTTCCTTGCAACCATAAAATCCCTCTCTATAGTTTCAAGTCCTTTTTAAGCCTGCAGCTTGTTGCTGCGTGCTACAAACTTACGCATATATAATTTATGTTATTTTCTTAATTATATTATGGCTATACGTTAGGATGCTGCTGATGTAGTAAATCCAGAGGGAATGTTCCTTGTGAAAGATGTATAATTACGGTGAATCAGGGGTTCGTTCAGTTCATAGAGTGATTAAAGGACTGGCGGGAAATGATCAACCTGATTCGTTTACTCGGTCACAGGATTAAAAATGACCGACAACCATAACTAACCAAAAAGCGTATCATTGAATTCATTGGCCTGCTCTCAAATGGATACAGTAAGCTGAAACTGGAGGGTCATTCTGGAAAGCTTCATATTCTTTTGATACCGTCATCTCATAAATAATGGTCTTAAGAAGACAACGTCATCCCAGACTTTTGGGCCCCTTTCAATGCCGGTCCATGGTTCGGTTGACGAAGAGAATGTGAGAGTCTGCGGGATATGGGAATCTATTTATCTGTCGGTAAAGTGTTACATCTGCGTTTTCCCTCACATTTAAAGTCTGCAACACAAAGGAACCAGGACAATGTCAAAGCCCATCTAGAAAAAATATCACTCTGATAGATGTCATGAAGAATCATGCAGCAAAAGTCGTGGAACTGACCTCAAACAATTTCGCCTACCTTGGCTTGGGTTTCGTTCGCATTATTTTACCTGCGAAGGGCCACTCGAGTCCTTTGTAGTTCGATTCCAATTTATTTGCCATTGAGAAGATTTTTCCGAAACTTCATGCTACAGCTTTCTGCGTCCAAATGCGTTATTCTTTTCTATTTAAGTTTAGAACGAAAGAAAAAAAACGGGAAGAAGCACTGAATGCAGTTTGAAGAGGGTCGTATATTTATCTTCTGGCCCGGTGCGAGTCATTTGCAAAGGTCCTTCTGGGTAGGTGGTAGATAGGTGCATATGAGTTCAATTTGTTCGTGTAGGAGCTCGCCCGAAGGAATGTGATCCGCCGTTGTGGCAAATTTTGGGTAAACTCAGCAAGAGGGCCACTTGAGTTGAGTCCCAATGGAAAATGGGATTCTGAAGAAGTGCGCTGATTGCAATCTTTGTTGTTTATCTTGCTTTCGTTTGATTTATGAGCTACTGTGTGATATTTATCAGCTGAATTTCATGTGTACAAATGTTGTAACGGCGTTTCATTAGCATTTGCCCTCATACGAATGTAAGCATTTATTACATTCTAATAGAAACCGAAAAGGAACAACCGTAGATGACCATATTTTCTTACATTGTCATCAAATTTCTATTAGATTAGAGTCAAAATGATTTTTCATCTGACAATTGTCTTACAGCCCTATTATGCGTGGCGTCTGAGATGAGTTTGAGCATCAGTTGTAATAACATATAGAACAAACAGATGATAATTCGAAATCAGATACATACATCTTTAATGAGTGAAAACTGTTGATCTAAGGCAAAGAAATACAGAGCGCCTACACCGCCCAAATGCACGTAAACTAAGGAAAGAGTAGGAATATGTTGACGTTACAATCACTTTATTGTAAGCTGAGAACAGCTCTGCACTTTCACGAGAAATCACTGGGATGTTGGCAGTATGTTTTATTCTGCATAGTAAATTATTTGTACATTTAACCGATTTTCGATTTGGACCGCTTTGTGCTCATAATACAAATAATCGCTTTGAACCGATTTAAATCAACCGTAAGGATGCTGTTGGACCGCTCACAAAGTGTGATAGTGGTTTATCAGTCTGGAAACAATGCAATTTTTAACAACGCTTGAGAGCCGATTTGGCCTCATTTAAACCACCACTTAATTCTGCACAAATTGTTTTCCGAAAAGTCGTCGTTTCGAGAATAGGCAAAAAGCGTGAAGTGGACTAAATCAGTAGTTTTCAAAATTGTTCAAAATTGGAGAAACGTGTTCTCTTGAAGATTTACCGAAATCTGGACGCAAAAATGGGCATCGGACCAGAAAAAGGAGCTCGCGGCGATACGCCTTTTGAAATCACATAAACCATGTTCCGTTCGTGAAATTGTTAAAAAGTAGACATTAGAGTGGGAACTGTGCAGAATATCAAAAAGCGTAACAATAACAGAACCTACAAAAGCATAAAAAGCATAAATCCATCAATTCACAGTAAGCTTTTTCGAAAATACGGCTAAGGAGCTTGTATGACGGTCTCCTCCAAAACCCGAACCGGTGTATTTTGATGGACGACGAGAGGTACGTCAAATTGGATACCAGTAAACTTCCGGGCTGTAGCAAATGTAGCGTTTTCTTCATACTTTTAAGAAAAAATACGGATAAAATTATTCGTCACGGTTTCGAAGGAATTCTCGAGTTTTTCCTGTAACACGGCTCATTAGGCGGCGCACACCTTCTTCGTCCATCGATTTAGCTATCTTATTCCACCAGGTCTTCATCTGATTGATGTCTTTGACAACCTCTCCCTTTGCCTTGAGTCTCCTCTTTATGATTGACCAGTATTTCTCAATAGGGCGGAACTGGGGGCAGTTGGGTGGGTTAAGGTTTTTCGGAACAACCTGGACCCCTTCTCTGCATACCATTCTTGAACGACTTTGCTGTAATAACAGCTTGCCAAATCTGGCCAAAACATTACGGGATGGTTGTGGGATCGAATGAACGGCAAAATTCGTTTTTGGAGACACTCTTTCTGGTATAGTTCCGACGTCATTGTCTTATTTGTAACGAAAATTTTCGTTTTTTTGCCACAGCTGCAAATGCCGTGTCAAATCATGAATTTTCGTGCAAATTTGTCGGCAAAAACAAATTTAAAATTGGCTGGAACATCCCCCCGAGCCGTTGCCAAGTAAAATTTTTGACCTGGGATTTGCCCGAAGTCAGCCTTGACATAGATTTCATCGTCCATCAGAAGACACCCGTCGAACTTGGTCAGCACCTGGTCGTATAGCTTCCGAGCACAGATTTTGACCACACTATTCTGTTTTATGGTCCGATTTGGCTGTTTGCTAGCTCGATACGACTTGATTCCTTCCCGGAGTCGAGTTCTCCTCACGGTACTATGGGCAGCACCGAATTTTCTGGCCAAATCAAGGTCCGACAGATTGGGATTCCTCTTAATCGTCTTCAAAATCTTACCACGCAGTTTCCGGTCGACAGTTCCACTCCGACGATTGGCTTGAGGCTTCCGAATCGTCGTCAATGTTTCCACATACCGTTTGATAACGCGCCATATGGTATTTCTGGGCAATTTCAGCTGTTTAGCTAGCCTAGATGCAGACCACAATGGATTTTCCAAATAACTGTGCACAATTTTTTCCATTCTTTCAGGTTTCCATGTTGATTGTTTACAAAGTACAGTCGATTTGCGGAATGTCAAAATCACATACGTGAAGCTGACAAAATTCTCGACACGTGGGCGCCAAGAACTTCCAAATCCGTCCACCAGAGCGCCACAATATGAGCAAAAGTTTGTTCCAATTCTAAATGAAGCAAGCCTTAATTTACTACAGTGGCTTGAAGAATTCTTCATATTGCACAACGGGCACAATCAACGTGGAAGATTACAGAAAAGAATGCATAAAGAACGGCTTCTACCAAAATATACGGATCCTCCATTGCTTTGGCTGGATCTGGCATCAGTTCACTACGCTTCTGCTACATTGGAGATGCTCAAGAAGGAAGAAGTCGATTTTGTCGAAAAATGCCAAAATCCCCCAAACTGCTCTGAACTGCGCCCTACCGAAAGATACTGGGCAATAATTAAGCGGCATCTTGAGAAAGATGGAAGGGCAGCAAGCTCTGTTGACTGCTCCAAGAAAATTTGATCTGCAGCACAGCGGAAAGTTACGGAGTTGTGCATAATCTAATGGGAGGTATCAAGACAAAAGTCCGAGCTTTCTTCAGAAATGAGAAGTAAATATTCAAACTCACGTGACTTACATCATTTGAATGTTGATTTTCATTTATAAAAAGTAAACTTATGAATTTGTTCGAAAATAAACATTTTCCTTTAAGAAACAAGTGTCCAATTTCTTTAATGAACAGTCTTTATTTTACTACTGGAACTAATAGCTGCATCAAGCAAATTAAAAGTTCTAAAGAACAAACATCTCAGCATAACCGAGCCTTTCATGACGAGCCTTTTGCTCTTTTCGTTTTGAATGTTCATTTATAGCGTATGGCCTCCAGGCAAGTCCATCAGTTTCTACGAGTGGTTGCTATCCAGTGCCGTGAGTTTCTCTTCCATCCCAACAATTCAACGTTCACGATCCGGTCTGCCGGACTGCGGATCACCTGCCACATTGGAAGACTCGAGCTATGGGGAATCATAAGGGACAGCAAAAGAACCATAACATATGTAGCGCTGGTTTCCTGTTACTCCACGTCTCCTCTGGCGTTATTAATTCCAACGACCGTGTGGAACTCCTATTCACGAGGTATGCTGCGGTTGGAACTGGCTTCGATACAAACGCTCGGCTGGGCATGTTGTTTGATGAATTATGCCGTATCTTCCAATGAATGCTTCCATCGCCGAGTTAACGTATACAGTACCATTGGCGGAACTCAATAAATACCTTCAACTTTCGCCCGGTCTGCCTCTCACTCATTAATTTGAAGTTCCTAAACACATCCTTAACGCTGCTATTCGACTGCAAGAAGTATACAAATACGTTGAGACTGGCAGCATCGACGAATGTTAAGAAGTAGTGTCTACCAATAAACGATCATTGTGCACCAAATCTAACAATCCTTCTGGTCGCGTTGTGCAAGAATGAAATGGATAACGAGTTTGTATCCCTGTTGTACATGTCACACAATCTAATAAAACTTCGTTGGTTCAGTTGGTTTGTTTGTTGGTTAAAATGTCCTAGTCTCCTATGAAAGACCTTCGCTTCCGCTAGAGCATTCACCTCGGTCCCAGAAGCAATCACATATCCATCTTCATCACAAAGTTTACAGGAATCTCCAATAAACAGCATCGTCAGTCCCTTTCGGCAAATCTTGCTGACAGATAGGAGATTCGTTTCCAAATCTTGGATATGTAGTACCTCCTGCACTTCAATTGCTTCTTATAAAACTCGAGGTTGTCGCATATTTTTGCTGCATACATGAAACACTGGTTGCTCGCCGTATTACTTCGCTTCTCGTCATGTGAGAGCTAGCTGCCGAGTCGATGAACCATTCGTCTGCGCTATCTTGCCAACAGCCAACATCTCATTCAACGCCTTGCTATTCGGTTTCGAATACGGATCTTGTTTGTGTTTGGATGAGCTGCGGAATGTCCAAGCTAGTGACATTTGAAACACGGTTCGTCCGGTTTGTGTTTGGTCTTCGTGTAAAAACACCGTGACTTCCGGAAGATGCAATAGGCCACTTCATGTCTTGCACACCTTCTCCTAATCCGGCAGCTCCTCCAACTCCGGATCCCATTGCAACGCCACTTCTAGTTGTATTCTTCCTAATGCAGTCTGAACCGCTCCCTCTTGAATTCTATTCGTCTACATCTCCAAATCATGGCATTTCTTCAACGAACATACGTATCTTGAGAAACAGGAGAAATCTTTACTTCAAGCTTTGGCCGCGTGGCCACGTCCTGGGCCCATGAACCACTTGTAAATTAATAAAAGAACGTCTGGGTTTGTTGTAAGCTTGAAGCTGGATTGAAAATTTAGAAAATTTATTCTAAAGATTGTACTCGAAAAAAAATGCAGCAAGCAAGAATGATCACCAAAAATTCATTCTAAGTCGGATATTTTTGACTTTTAACTTTCAGGGAAAAAATAAACATACATTAGCTATGTTTTTGCCAAGTTGGTTTATTCAAGCTCTTCTCCTAGGCTAATTTACCGCATCTTGGACTTAACGCTACCCATCAAATCCAGTGCAACACTTGCGCCATCTTTCTTACACACTTTCATCCACTCTTTCTTCAAATCCTTGAAAAAGACTTCAACTTTTCTGTGTCCCGGAGCTTGCGGAGCGGTACAAAAACAACATCGTTGGCTTCGTACCACTCCATCACCGGTTTCACGTGATGTCACGATACAAGATCCGACCAAAACAGAGTGTCACCTTTGTGGGACCGGAGGAAGGGCAGCATGCGCTTCAGGAGGCATACTTCATTATATATTTGGCCGTTGATGATGCCGATCGTAATGTATGGCTTGCTAAATTTGTCATACCAACAGATCGCCTGCCACACCATGTACTTCTTGGCAAATTTGGCGATCTTCTTCTTCTGAAACTTCTACGGAACATCCAGGTGGGACTTGCTGACGAAAAACTCTAGGCCGTGAATCTGCACTTACGGTACAGCTTCCTGATGCGAGATTTTGCCACTGTATTCAGTTTATCGGTTCGTTTAGTGGTCTTCCTTGCCTTGAAAATATGAAGTCCGACCCGCTTCATTGTCTGCTAGACGAACCGGACGGAAGAACTGGCCTTCTTGGTCACGTCCCTAATCGAATGGTTCGGATTGCGCTTGAAGTAATCCCTCACCTTCCTTGCGTTCATGGGGTCGGTAGTCTTCGCTTTTCTTCCGCTTCCAGCTCGGCGCTGGGTCGTTTGGGTCTTCTTGAACGATTTTATCACACGGGATATTGTCGAATTGTCGATTCCCAACTGTTTCACGATCCACGTGTGGGACTGGCCTGGATTTTCCACGACCGCACCGTTTTTTTTTGTCAAAGCACTTGCTTGGAAGCAGTTTCGATAGGAACCCGATTTTTGTAGCAGCCAACAATTTTTAGAGGAGGGCGAACCCGGCGTATTGGTTAACATCCATACCTCTCATGCCTAAGTCACGAGTACGAATCTCACCCCCGGAGAAGTTACGAAAATGCCCAAAAGTGGTGTTGGACTGACTACGACGGAGATGAACCAGCCTGAGGCTGAAAATCTCGATAATCAAGACAAAACAAAAAAAACAATTTTTAGTGGCGATACTCAAACTGTAAATATTTGAATCCTAGAGGGTTTGAGCTCTTTAATGGAATACCTGTAACTAAAAATTAGAGAAAAATTATTTTCCATTTAATTCCAACTATCTTGACAGATACGCGTATTTCGTCTACAATGCAGACTTCTTCAGTGTCTCGTACTAATATAAAAGTCGAGTTATTAGTACGAGACACTGAAGAAGTCTGTACATTGTAGACGAAATACGCGTATCCGTCAAGATAAGCAAAGGTAGTTGGAATAAAATGGAAAATACTAATTTTTCTTCTAATTTCTAGTTGTAAATATTGATTTAGATTCATTCACAATTCGCTAATTATTGTAGATGTAATATGTTGACTTACAATTAAGTGGTTTCCTTGCCCACTATTAAGACCTCCTTAACTTCCTTTCTTCAATCACATTTTACTATAAATCCTATAAATTGAAACCAATTTAGTTCGATTATCACTGTCATTTGATTCTAGAACTCACAATTTTGTGTGGTTCGCCCAATGTCCTAGTTCGGTCCAACTACCCTAGCTTTGGGTGTTTTCCTCAAGATTGTATATGTTGCGCTATAAAGACCGTTTATATTATGTTTATCTATCTATCTAACTATTGTTACTTACAGTCTAGGCAACTATCAATATGTAACTAGCGATTTGAAAATGGTTCACTGTTGTAGAACCCCTTGGTCCGAAGTACACCTTAAAACCAGCACCTTGCTGTACATATTTGCGCCTTTATTTTGATTTGCTGTGTTATTTTGACAGAAAATTTGAGAGTGTGTTCGTGTGAGTTCATTATGAGGGGCGCATTTTTAAGCTTGGGACCGAGCTTGGGACCAATGTTCTAGTACTGACTGAGCCAAGAAAAAAAATCGTTTTTGCATGGGACCTACTGATCTTAGAGTTAGTCTATGGTCTAGGCCCAACTGGATAGATAATAATGGTCGACCCTTTCTTCGACCTGATACAATTAACCGAACCTGCAGATAAATTATTCCGAGAAAGTATTTACATTTTTTTGCTCTCCACTGAATTCATTAAAACATTTTCATTTTCTACTTACAGGACTTGCAATCAGATTTGGAACGATTTTAATTCTCCTAACTGACCTTCAATTTTCGATACAACTATTAAATTAAGCTTCTCAGCGAAACTGATTTGTGCTTTATTTTTCAACTCTTCTACAATAATGCGATGGAATTTTATTTATGTTTACCAGCTTTCCTACCACTACTACTAAATTCATCGTTTGTTTACTTTTAAATCTATCTCCCACTCGTTCTCCTTTTAGTATAACGGCGGTACTCACAGTGGTTAGTATGGAGTGTTGCCGGTTAACTTCTGCGGTGTTGCAACAGAAGCCATCTCGATAACCACTTGACAAATTGTGACGAATTGTGACGAATTTTGCACATATAAACACTACACTTTCCACTAGTTTCATTTAAAATTTCATCAATTTTTACCCATGCAATAAAAGTTATACACAAAAGAATGTGTAGCATTTTTTTCGAGCACAATCTTTAGTGGATTATAACTTGGTACAAAACCAGGTTGCTAAGGATAGGATCGTGACCTAGACAGATAACAACGTTATCTCTAAAGAAGTTTGTTGTAAATGCCTGCATTTATTTCATCTTCTCGGATTGTCTCAGTTCTATTGAGGCCCTCCAGTCGATGAAAACAGTGAGGCACTCATCATACTTTCTTTCAAAAACAAGGAGCAAATGTGTGCGTTGGTAGAAAGATCATTTAAGATTACCTTTGTATGTATCCCCTACATTGCTCAATTCCAGACAAGGTGGACTCTCTAGCAAAGGTAGGCGCACAAGAAGACAGGATTTTTGAAAGAAAAATTTCACATGATGAATTTTCCCAATAGTACGTAAATGTCAACTTTTCGTCCTGGGGTGGAGTTGGCAGGGCGTTCAAATCATCGAGTGCAGATGCTTTACTGTTTTCGCAACTGATGATTTTTTATATATTATGACTTCAAACAATGGTTGACGCTTTCTTATGAGTCTTACGGCAAGGAATAAAAGGCAGTTGTTAGTCGGTTGACTGTCGACACTATAAGAGAACGAGTCCCAGCTTGCACCGTTTATTTATTCGTATTCATATCAACAAAATAGTGCTTTGCATTATTACAGTAGCTGATCATTAAGAGGGTCATACACTCAATGATCAACTGATAACGTTGGTGATGCTTTAGGTGGATTCATCTCCAGGTGGTGGTCTATCAGCTGTCCACAAACTCTAATCATGTACAAAACAGGGCGTTCAGTGTGAATGAGGCTGAGTGATAGTGACGATTAATGGGAACAGATTTTCGCGATACGATGCTGCATAATCTATTCAACGATTTTAAATCAGCTTACCATACGACCGATCGAGACCAGCTATGGCAGATTATGTTCAAACATGGATTTCTAGGAAAACTGTCGCGGTTGGTCGAAGCTCCGATATATCTAGTGGTTGTTAGCTGACCAAACTTGGCAGCACGCGCCCTTGAAATATGCGGCACTGTTCAACCCTGAATCAGAGTGACAGCACTGCCGTCTGTCATGTCGTGAGTATAATTAAAAACAAAAACATAAGAAGAAGATTCACCTACGTTATAACTGGAAAAACGTGCAAATTATTAAGTTATTAGTTATTAGAACCTATTCATTACTATTAAATCTAAATTACGTGCTAGCTTATCAGGTATTTGAACTTAATCTATATGTTAACCTAAAGCTTATTGAATTTTCACTAAAATAGTCCTTAAAGCTATCGAGCAAATTTATAGTAGTTGTGCCTAACCTGAATTCTACAATCCTTTGATACCGGTAAGAAAAAGTTATAACTATGACTATTAAATTACTTCGAAACCCTAAAAATAATATTTACAGCTATCGGTGAGTGTCGCAGCGGGCCTCCAATCAAGCCGCTTTCAGATTCCTTATAAATTGTAGCAAACCTATGAGCTGTTGTTATTCTGCTAAATCCCAAAACAGGAATTTATTAATCTCCTATAATAAAGAGCCATAGATTGTAAATTGCTCTGGAGGTTAATTAATTGGAAGAATCCTCCATCAGTCGGTCGAAGCGAACTTCGACAGTGTTCATCGTCCCAGTCTCAGGGACGATTAAGGGTCCCTACGAATCTCGGAGGGAGTTACACAGTTTAATAAAAACATATAATTGTTTGCGATATCTAATGCACCCGTTAAGTGAACGCTAGATTTGGCAGAAATTAATGAGATATTTCATGTAAATTTAAGCCAGTCAACGCCTGAATTTAGTCTGTTGCATGAGAAAGTATGAAATTATTGTTGTATGACAGTATGAAAGATTGCAAACAATTTCGTTGTTTACACTTCCTTTGGCTTGAAGTAAAACGAGAAAAAATTTGCGCGCCTGTTAAAATTCATTATTTGTTTACTGTGTATTTAAACTTACATTGCATGGTGTGGAGTGGAGTGGGGATAGACATGAGAGGTATGATCTTCACGAAGTCCGTTCAACATTTTGGCTGCATTGACGGTCTCGATATCGCTAGCACGCAATGCTACGTAGCACGCAATGCTACGTAGCGCAACTATGCGCCCTGACCCGACTAACCTTCGATGTTGCAGTGGATTGGGTCTTCAGAGCTCCAACACTGAAAGTATGATGCACTGGCACGATCGGTTGCTGGCTGGGGTTGGCTTTCCACTGTGGCCCACAATAAAAACTCCGATTTTGGACCCGTTTAGCAATCACTACTGTGACGACCCCTTGGTCGGCGCGTCTCGCCAAGATGAGAACGACGAGCGCGTTCACGAATAATTCGCAAGCTGTCACTTGAACAAGACCGTCTCTCGGTCGTTCTTTGACTTCCCATAGAGTACTGTCAAGACGAAAAGCAAAACAAACGGAAGAAAAATTATTTGTGGAGTGAAGTGCGGTGAAAAGTATATTAAGGCTTAAATTAATTGAATACTGTTGCTTGAGGTAGTTGATATATACTACTAAATGCTATAAAATTTACTGAATTTATTGCATTATAGTGAACTAATAATAATGTACTGAATTTAACTTAAAACTAGATCGAAGACCCAAAATCGCGACGAGTGTGATTCCGCTGCTAGGTAGAAGCACGTTATATCCAATTATCGTAGTGTAAATATGGACCTAAAAACTTAAAAAGATCACATTGAGACACATATATATTACAGGAAGAATACTTATTTCTAAGGAAAACAAGCGGCAGGATACGAACACAAGAAGGAGAGAAAGAAAGAGTAAGAATAGTAAACGTAAGTCCATGAAATTGTAATAAGCTATTGTTTAACATCATAACCTACCTTATATGCAAATTGCAGGATATTTTTAATGTTATTCGCTGAAATACATTAATAATTTGGAAACAACTCTTGCTCGTCTTCTCCTCGTTGGCCCAACGTCAACAATTTAAAAATATCGTTTATCGGGAAACCGTATCCGGAAGATAAACATTGAAAACCGACAGTATGCCCCGGCGTAACGACAAACAGCAGGAAAGTGCTGCAGCGATCGAAACGGCAGCCGATTACACCTGCAAGATGTGCAATGGCTCGGACAACAGTCGCATGGTTCAGTGCGACAAATGCGACAACTGGTATCACTACGAGTGTGTGGGTGTTACCGCGGACGTCGAGCAACAAGACTTTCTGTGCTTTTCGTGCGATGTATCCAAGGGAGCCAGGAGAAAGCGTAAGACGTCATCAAGATCCCAACCAGTAAGTACGCATGATGCTCAAGGAATCATTTCACCATCCGAAGAAGGACCGCAATCGACGATTATCCCCGAGGCAGCAATTCTAGATGCCTCCGTTTGTGTAATAAATCCAATCGCTACTACTACCAGCGCTCTGCAAACTGCTCCCATCATCCCAGCTTCCAGCCTTCATCTGCCCACGTACGCCCCCACAGTCACTCACGTTTCATTCGTACCGTTGACGACCGTCATTCCCCCAATAACGACGGTACCGCAAATAACGTTCGAACAATCTAACCAGATCTCAATGCCCAATCTTTCACTGCCTTTTACTATGCCAAAGCCCGCTCTGTCAAGGCCCTCGCGTGTAAATTTGCCACCAACGCCGAGTCACCAACCGGGAGTGTTTTCGCAAGCTCAGTGTTTCACAGTGCCTTCAAATGGGAATCAACCGATTCCATCCATGCAGTATAGCACGCCTTTGTCGTCACGAAATACGCCAACTACCAGTCTAGCTGAAAGGACAACCAAGACACCTGCACCAGCATTGATGGGAAATAATCCACCTGACACCCAGAAGCAAGGTCGGGAGGAAGCTGCCAGTCTGTGTTCCGGTGCAAGTTCCAGAAGGTCCAGAAGAGAGAAGAGGCTGCAGTTGGAGCTACAAATCCTCGACGAAGAAAGGAAGCTGCAGGAAGAAGAACAAACGAAGAAACGGGAATACCTGCAGAAGAAACACAACCTTATGAGGGACATGGCTGCTGACTCACCAGAAGAGGATGAAGGTGAAGGATTCGAGGAAGATTGTCAAGCATTTAGTAGCAGGGTAAGCCAGTGGATTCACGGAATGCCACAAGCTCAACCAGTTCATATTCAGCAGAGAGGATTACAGCCAACGATGCAGCAATCACGACAAAACCATCAGCTACAATCTCAACCGCCAACTCAACCATCGTTTCCGCAATATCAGTTGCAACCTCAACCTACGGCAAATCAGAGTCACCTGCTGCCTCAACCTACGATGCACCAGCTGCCCAACCGGCTAGTTTCTGAACTAGAACAGCGGGGAATTGGAAATAGCACACAGCTGCCGTCTAGGATCGAGAATTCTGTAGCAAACGTCGGGGGATTTAATCCATATCAGCGTTCGACTCCTAGACTTACTGGTCTGGTCGATGACTATGATTTGTCACGAAGCCAAGTAGCCGCTCGTCAAGCAGTATCAAGAGAGCTCCCGTTCTTCAATGGTACCCCTGAAGAGTGGCCTTTATTCTATTCAACGTTCATCACCACGACCAACATGTGTGGGTACACATCTGATGAAAATCTGGTACGCCTTCAGAAGTGTCTAAAGGGAAGGCGTACGAAGCAGTGAAGTGCAGGTTGATGCATCCGTCGAATGTGCCAGGGATTATGTCCACTCTTAAAATGCTGTATGGCAATCCCGAGGTGATTGTGCACAATTTGATTGCGAAAATCAAAACTACGCCACCACCGAAATCAGACAGGCTGGACACACTGATAGAATTTTCTTTGGCAGTCCAGAACTTATGCGCTACGATAGAAGCTTGTCAGTTAGAGGAATACTCATACAACGTTGTACTTCTGCGCGAACTCGTCGACAAGCTGCCACCACAAATTAAGCTTGACTGGGCAAAACATCGAAAAACTCTTTCATGCGTCAACCTCACCGTCTTCTCAACCTGGATGTACGACCTCGCGGAGACCGTTTGCCCGATTGTTACGATGCCGAGTTTTGAGTCAAAAGCAACTCGTAGCAAGAAGGATCCAGCCTACCTCAATGCGCACACAGAAGAAGCGGAGGGCACCCATCGGAACAGGCCGAGTCAGATCGTCAAGTCTACATCAACAAATCCGCCATCAAAAGCTTGCATTGTATGCAAAAGCGGCTGCCCAAGTGTTGACAAGTGCGCACGGTTTGCTGAACTCGGTTACAACTCTCGATGGGCGACTGTTAAGGAATTCTGGGTTGTGTAGGAAGTGCCTGAAACAGCATAAGGCGTCGTGTAAATCACAACAAGTCTGTGGGAAAAACGGTTGCCAATTTAAACACCATCAACTTCTCCACAATAGTCAACGAGACAACATCACACCTACTGGTGCACCACGGCAGGCCGCTACATCGACAGCTGCTGTGCAGAGTAGAACAGAGCGGGACGTTAACACACATTTAAAATCCACGAACAAAATGCTATTTCGAGTTGTGCCTGTCATCTTGTATGGAGCCGAGAAAATCGTGAAAACCCATGCGTTCCTGGACGACGGATCGTCACTTACGCTGATGGATGCCGCCCTGGCAACAGAGCTAAATCTGAGTGGAAAATTAGAGCCGCTATGCCTTCGATGGACTAGTAATAAGAGTCGTTTAGAGAACGATTATTTGCGGTTGAACGTCGAGATCTCCGGTACAGGGGAGAATCACAAGAAGTACCGTCTCCAAGAGGTACATACAGTCTCCAATCTCGACCTATTTCACCAGTCCGTAAACATGAAAGAGCTAGCCGATCAGTATCCGTACTTCCGAGGTATTCCGGTTGAATCTTATCAAGATGCTCAACCCCGTATTCTCATCGGTATCGATAATGCAAACTTGACGCTACCGTTGAAAGGAAGGGAAGGAAATTCTTCTCAGCCAATCGTAACAAAAACACGATTGGGCTGGATCATACACGGTGGTACAGGGGTGTGAAAGTAGTTCGCCTCCCGCGGTGCACCCTGGAAACGTTAGGCTCCCCTCAACGGCTAAACGAACTACGGAGGGAGCGTCATTGGGCGCATTGGGGTGGATGTCAGTAAAACCCCAATTATGGCAACTGGCTGTGAAAGGAAAACGAGCGGAACCGTGCAATCAGGCTGGCAACTGTTGTCGACCCGCTTAGTACTGCCGGGTGACACCGCGCAGGAAACGGCGGGGTTCCCTTCGGCACAGGCTGTCTCCGTCCCACTAAAACCGTGGCAGGCCTCCAGTACGTTCCATTCTCCACCGCCCGACCTCGCCAGTCAGGCGGAGGGTAAGCTCAGATGACCCTATACCTGTCTTACGCCGATCCGGCTCTGAACACGGTTCCCCATGAAGGGCCGTGTCAACCCTAGCATGGCCTCCCTGCTTGCATAGACAACCATGGGATCAAGAAGGCGGACTACTCCACGTGGGTTTGGATAGCGGCTGGAGGGGGACCCAACAGAATGGAGGAAATTAAAAACAATAATAACAAAAACGAAAAAGAAAAAACCAAAAAAATAAGGAGCATTCAGAGGCAGAGGAGAGGACAAAGAGAAAGCGAACCCGTTCGCTAAAGGTGGCCACTAGCGAGATCCCCAACCAGAGAAAATGGTGGGATCCGGCGTGTCCGACACCTGTGGAAGTGCCACGGCATCGGAGGCCAGGTGCCGCCAGACTGGGCGTGGCCATGGATGGGCCAGGACTCATCCGGGCCATGGATAGGATGCGGGAGAAGCATCCCCAAGGTCGAAGAAGTGTCCGAGCAGTTGGACGCAGATTATTGACTTCACGTCATCGCGTTGCAACATCGCCAAGGACCTGAAGATGAGCCTCCTTAGGCTACGCCTTACAGTGCAGAGCTGCCTGTAAGCGAGAGAGAGGAGCTGGAGGCCAAGCTCCTAGCCGAGCAAAGCGCCAAGCGAACTGGCGCGGCTAGTTGCTACGGAAAGGGCGAGGGAGATAGCCTCGAAGCAGACGCAGACAGGAAGTGTCCGTCTCCGTCGGAGACTCCACCCCATCGTAACATGGGAGCGGGAGCTCCAAGCGAGCGTAGGCGGTCCCCGGGCGAAACGGCACCGGGCGCTTCGGCGCATCGTGTCGGATGCCCCCCGGAAGAACCTACGCGAACGCGGCGGCGGGGTCAGAGGGTCCATCCTCGCGACCCGATTTAACGGGCCGCAAGGAGAGACTGCCGGCGCTGAGCCCAGCGCTGAAGGCGCGAATCCCAGCTCGAGGGTTGTCTCCAAGCGACGAAGGGGGCCCGAGCGGTGGGGCCCCCATCACAACAACCGCAGGTAGCACGGGAGCTACCAGGAGAACGAGGAGGACCACGGCAATGAGGGCCAATGGAAAAAGGTCCAGAATAGAAAGAAAGCAAAAAGAAAAGGAAAAAGCGACGGGTGGCCCGCAAGCGCAACCGCGGTGAGGCCCCTCATCGTCGAGACCGACGCGTCCAAGTACTCGGAGGTCTTGAAAGCGATGTCTGCCGGGGACGCTGATTTGGCGGGCCTGGGAGCCGACGTGCGGAGTATACGCCGTACCCGCACCGGCGAGATGCTCCTGGAGCTGAGGAAGTCTGCCCAGTCGAAAGGTCCAGGCTTATAGAGACCCTGGCAAGAAAGGCCGCCAGGTGAGGGGGTGTGGAGGTGGCGCCCTCGTCTCACGGGTGACGATCCAGTGCAAAAACCTGGATGAGGATCGCCGAGGTGGACCGAGATCTCCACTGCACCAGGAGCAGTGCAAGGTTGAGGTTGCCACCGCAGACATACGACTGCGGAAGGGTCCACCTGGGACCCGGGTTGCAACCATAGGGGTAGCGGCGGTCGACGCAGACCGCGGCGTTGAAAGTGGCGAAGGTGAAGGTGGGATGGTCGATATGCCCGCTCAGCCTTCACACCAGCCGCCGAAGGCATGCTTCAGATGCCTGAAGGCGGGCACATGTCCTGGGAATGCATAGGCCCAGATAGGAGCAGCATGCGCGAGAAGGTGTGGCGCACGAGCCACAAGGCGCGGGACTGCAAAGTCCCCCAAATGCTTGATGTGTGCGCGGGAAACCGGACGATAAGCACGTCATGGGGGGGGCGAGTGCCCGGCCGCCAAGGGTAAACCAACGAGCCAACCATGATGCGGGTCACACAACTAAGCCTGAACCACTGTGAGGCCGCCCAGCAACTGTTGTGTCAGTCCAGTTAGCGAGTCGGCATCCGGATATCGCCATAATTTCCGACCCATACCGTGTCCCAGCCGGCAACGGCAACTGGGTCACGGACAGGTCAATATGGCGGCATTACTGGACGACAGGCTGAAGTACCGGTTCAGGAGGTTGTGTCTTCCACTAATGAAGGCTTCGCGGTTGTAAAAGTGAATGGAGTGTTCTTCTGCGGCTGCTGCGCACCGCCAAGATGGTCGATTGAACTGTTTTCAAACATGCTCGACCGTATGACAAGTGAGCTAACTGGCCTGTACCCGTTGGTAATAGCAGGTGATTTCAACGCCTGGGCGACCGAGTGGGGAGCCGGCTTACCAACCCCAGGGCCAGATTCTTCTGGAGAGCCTTGGCTAGGCTCAACGTGGACCTAGCCAGCGTAGGGTACCAAGGTACATGCCACAGAAATGGAGCCGGAATCGATAATCGTCGACGTTGACCAGCAGTCCTGGGCTGCTCAATGACTGGAGGGTGGATGATGGCTACACCCATAGCGACCGCTTGCGGTCCGTTGTTGTATCGTCCACAATACAAGGCAGCGTGCGGAAGGAGTAGCATCCTCCCATTCATCCGCGGATGGAGGACGTCCTACTTTGATGTGAAGACTTTTAAAGAGGCGCTTGAGAGGGAACGGATTTTACGCGAAACCCAGGAACCTTGCGGCCGACTTGCGGTAGCACTTACACGAGCGTGCGATGCGACCATGCCGAGGAAGTCAAACCGAGGAATGGAAGATCGCCGGTGTATCGGTGGACAGAGTCGATTGCCGACCTCTCAGAAGAATTTGCCTCCGCTTCAGACGGAGGATGCAAAAGCAGCGCGGTCAGACGCCGATAGAATCGAGCGCAGAGAGGTGCTTGTCGCCGCGAAGGCCGCCTCTAAAGAGGAGATAAAGGCCAGCAAGCGAGCCTCGCTTCGAGGCCTGTGTCAGAGGGCCAATGCGAACCCGTGGGGTGACGCCTATCGGGTAGTAATGGCCAAAACCAGAGGATCGCGGCTCCAACCGAGCGTTCATCAGGCTGCTGCAGGTGATCGTTGGAGGACTCTTTCCGAGCCACGACCCGAGTCCGGCGGCCCCCGCCGCCAGTCAGGTGTCGTCACGCGGCCGGCGTTCCAGTATCCCGGACCTTAACGCTGTCGTAGCGACGGAATGGTGGACGGCCCTGCCGAACACCCGTGACCACGTGGGCATTGATAACGGCGCCAACGGGGGCCGGCGACGAGGCGACGGTGACGAATGACAGAACTCATTGCAGATAGCAAAGTCGCTAAAGGTGAACAAAGCGCCAGGACCTGATGGTATCCCGAACCTGGCCATCAAGACGGCTATCTTGCTGGATCCCGGAATCGTTCCAGGGTGGTGATGCGAAAGTGTCTGGACGAGGGCGTCTTCCCGGACGCGCCTGGAAAATTCAGAACCTTGTATTGCCTACCCAGGAACAGGAAGATCACCAGGAGATCCATCGGCATATCAGACCTATCATGTCTGTTGGATACAGCGGGTAAGGTGCTCGAGAGGGTAATCCTCAACGGACTGGCAACGTACACGGAGGGTACAGGCGGTCTGTCGGACAACCGGTTGGCTTCCGGCAAAGGGAAGTCGACGGTGGATGCCATCCTGTCCGTCACCAAGACGGCTGAGGTGGCAATCCAGCCGGCCGCAAGAGGGCGCAGGAGTACGCTACTGTGCAGTGGTCACCCTCGACGTGAGAAACGCCTTCAACAGCGCCAGTTGGTGGCTGCTGCCGACTCGCTCCAGCGCCTACAGGTTCCTGGGTACCTGTACAGAGATTCTGGAAACTAACCCAGAATCGCGTACTGGTGTACAACACGGAGGAGGGAGTCAGAAACGTGTACATATCACCGCAGGCGTCCCACAAGGTTCGATCCTGGGTCCGGTGCTATGGAACCGCGATGTACGACGAAGTGCTACGGCTCCGAGTTCCCGAGCGGGGTGAAGATAGTCGGGTTCGCAGGACGACATCACCCTGGAAATATGTGGTGAATCCATCGAGGAGGTGGAGCTGACGGCCTGCACTCCATCGGGCATTGTGGAGAGATGGATGCGCTCCAAAAAGCTGGAGCTAGCTCACCATAAGACTGAGGTCACGGTTGTCAACAACCGAAAATCGGAGCAATACGCTGCGATTGGTGCGAGCAACTGCACTATTGAATCGAAGAGGTCTTTGAGGTATCTTGGGGTCATGATCGACGATAAGCTGTCCTTTACCAGCCACGTCGATTACGCTTCTGAAAGCCTCCGTGGCTATCTCGGCATTATCCGCATGATGTCGAATAGCTCGGCGGTGCAAGGAGTAAGCGTAAACTCCTGGCTAGTGTCGCCCTGTAGCGTCCTTAGGTACGGCGAGCCGGCACTGGATCACCGCCTTGAACATGAAGTGCTACCTAGGTAAGCTAGAGAGTACACACGAGGCTAATGTGCCTAAGAGTGGTTAGTGCATACCGAACGGTATCACGCGACGCAGATCTGTGTCTAGCGGGGATGATGCCGATAGGCATCGTCATAAAAGAGGATGCAGAGTGCTTCGAGCAACGTGGAACAAGAGGTATCCGAAAGACCACTAGAGCCGCATCAATGGTTAAGTGGCAGAGGGAATGGAATAACTCCACCAAGGGTCGGTGGACCCACCGACTAATCCCGGAACTATCCGGGTGGGTCGGTAGAGCGACACGGGGAGGTTAACTTCCACTTAACGCAGATCCTGTCAGGCCATGGGTGCTTTAGACAATATCTTGGCTACAAGTATGGGCATGCTCCAGTCCTCCGCATGCCGAGTGCGCGGGAGCAGAGGAAACCGCGGACATGCCTGCTACGTCCTCGCTTCGACGGCGCGAGATCCGGCACGATGGCCGTAAGCGGTCACGACACGACTCCGGATCGTTTGATCCCGAGGATGCTGCCAGGATCGGTGACATCTGCGGGCGCGTGCTCCATGCGTAGCAGCATCCCGGGTTGTCCTCGATCTCCAATCGAAATGGCGAAACGACCAAAGGCGGGTCGAAATGGCATGACCTAACTACTGAAGACCTAAGTATTAGACATAGTGGGTGCTTAATTAGCACAGTAAAGCCCTCCTCAAAGTAATACCGAAAGGTGGTTCCGGGAAGAAAAACTTTCTGGCGGTGTTGGGTTTTTAATTGATTGAGGTTGGCACCTCATCCCCGCCTAGGTTCTTCAGAGTCTAGTTTGCAGATTTTCCATCCCGTCTAAAAAAAAACTACCCTGAAGGTGGATGATGCTTCTACCGCAATGCCGCGGAACCGGTGTTGTATCGTCCACAACTACAAGGCAGCGATGCGGAAGGAGTAACGCTCCACTCTAGCCCGCAGATGGAGGACGTCTACTTTGATGTAGAGACTTTTATAAAAGGCGCCGAGAGGAACGGTTACGCGAAACCCAGGAACTGTACGGCGAACGACGTGATGGCACTTACCTGGCCGTACAGTGCCCAGCCACTTGCCGAGGAAGTCAAACCGAGGAATGGAAGATCGCCGATATCGACTGATGCCGGACCTAAAGTCGATTGCGACCTCAAAATTACCTACAGACGGAGGATGCAAAGAGCGCGGTCGAACGCCGATAGAAATCGAGCGCAGAGAAAGTGCGCGTATTACACCGGCCCGCTCCGAAGAGAATGAGCCAGCAAGCGAGCCGCAGCCAGGCCTGTGTCGACCGTGCCAGGCAATGGGTGACGCCTATCAGGTAGTAATGGCCAAAACCAGAGGATCGACATCCGCTGAGCGTTCATCAGGCTGCTGCGAAATTATCGTTGAGGACTCTTTCCGAGCCACGACCCGATCCATGGCCCCCCGCCGCCGTAGATTTGTCTGACCAGCGTTCGTCTCTGGAATGCTGTCGCGACGGAAGGTGGACGGCCCCGCCGAACACCCGTGACCACGTGGGCATTGATAACGGCACAACGAGGCCCGGCGACGGCGACAGTGAAGCAGATGGCGAAATATTTTACAGCTACCGCCAGTCCTCAAAATTGAATAGCGCCAGGACCTGATGGTATCCCGAACCTGGCCATCAAGACGGCTATCTTGCTGGATCCCCGGGATCTTCGGGTGGGCGTGCCGGTGTCGGACGAAGGCGTCGCTGGACGCTCGGAAAATTCGAACCTTGTATTGCCTTACCAGAACGAAGCCTGGAGATCGCCAGCGCTGCTGAACCTATGTCTGTTGGATACAGCAGTGGCGTGTCTCGAAGGTACATCCTCAACCGGACTGGCAACGTACACGGAGGTACGGGCGGTCTGTCGGACAACAGTTTGGCTTCCGCAGGAAGTGACTGGTGGATATCTCCTCCATCACCAAGGAACCGCTGGTATCAATCCAATATAAAAGCCAGAAAGTACGCTACTGTGCGATGGTCTACCTCACGACTGTGCCAGAAACGCCTTCAGCAGCGCCAGTTGGTGCGCTCTGCCAGCTCGCCAACGCCCTACCAGTTCTCGTTTTTCTTCTGAATT
>JASCZW010014870.1:0-21905 GCA_034211315.2 Aedes japonicus
CAAAACAGTTTTCCTTATTCGTTACATCGGATTTGTTCATTTTGATGTCCAGAGTTGACCACATATTTTCGATTGAGTTTATATCTGGACTTTGAGGTGGCCATTCCATTGATTTTATGCGATTGGAACGAAAAAAAAGCTTTTTTTTATTGCAGTTTGCTTTGGGTCATTATCTTGTTGGTAAATAAAATTGCTTCGACCTTCAATAAAGACTCCTAGAGGTTTTCGTTCAAAAAATCTATGCATATTTCTGCTGTCATAATTCCATTGATGCGAACCAAATTTTCAACACCAGCAAAAGAAAAACAACCCCACACCATCACGCTCACAACGCCGATTTTTACTGTCCCTTGCAAATGACGTTCCTGAAGAGTTTCTCCATCCTTTCGCCAAACACGATCACACCGCTTCCGGTTGAAGATTTCAAATCTCGATTCGTCGGTGCAGAGCACTCGTCTCCAAAATTCTTGAGGCATATCAGCATGTTCTCGGGCGAAGCGATGACGCTTTATTCACCTTGCTGATAAATGGTAGCCTCCGTGTGCTACGACCCCTCGGTCGCGACCGGTCGGCTCGCCCACCTTACTTCTATGCGGATAACTTAGACATTCTTATTGAGTTATCGCTTGCCGCGCAGAATCTGTGTGCGACCATCGAGCTGGAAGAAAATTTCTATAACGTTGCCCTTCTACATGAGCTTGTGGATAAGTTTCCGTCAGGATTCAAGATAGAATGGGCAAAACACCGCCGCACGGATCACGGATCACGGATGTATCACGGATACATCTGGCCGAGTTACGAATTGGCCGAAATAGTGCGTCCAATTGTTCAGCGAAACAAAACCGGTTCGAAGAAGTAAAAAGAACTCTGCATTTCTTAACGCTCACAGCAAGGAGACGACCAGTGATTCAGTGGATAAGCTGCATCAACAAGTGCCTGAACGATACAGCGTGGACACCAGAACTTGTAAGGTATACAAGAAAAGTTGTCCTAATCTGAAGAAGTGTCAAGCATTTGAAGGATTGGGATACAATGCTAAGTGGGCAGTAGTGAAGGAGTTATGCCGCAAGTGTCTTCGGAAGCACAACGGGCGTGTAAATCCTAGTGTATGGGAAAATGTACCTCTAAACACCACCAACCATTCTCCACAACAATCAACGGGATAGACCGTCTGCAAGTAGTTCAGGTACGTCGAGGTGAGAGCTCAGCCACATTAGCTCAGAACACCTCCGTACGTGAATGTAACGTGCATCACAAGTCCACTAATAAAGGATTGTTTCTGTTATCATTGGCTATCATCCATGGACCGAGCAAGTCCTGGAAGACTTTTGCATTTCTTGACGAAATCCGAACATTTCAATGACTCGCAAAAATCTTGGATCTAATTGTTGAGCTAAAATGTGGAACGGCGTACGCTAAACTCCGCCAAAAAGTGAGAGCTGACTCGGAGCTGAAGGAACTAGGGGAGAAGGTGGTGAAAACCACAGCGCACCCAAAAAAATGAGAAGCTTTTTGAGCTGAAGAAGGATCCTGCTATCAAGAGCACAGCCTTCAAGATGCTCGTCGAAAAATGTCGTGGTAAGCAGGCGATAGTTAGAACTCTCGCACAGAAGCCTGTGATCGAGTGCAAGGATCTTGACAAAGACACAGCAGAAGACGAGCTGAGGAGGGCGTTGAAGGGGCACTGCGATCATGGAGATGCACCAATGACAATCTGGTTGAGGGAAGCGTACGGTGGCACACAGACTGCAACGATGCGTCTGCCGACAGCTGCAGCCAACAAGCTGTTCGAATCGGGTCAAGTAAAAATTGGATGATTCTCGCTCGAGTTGCAAAGGAATTGGAGAGACGCTTTAAGTGCAACCGTTCTGATTTGTGCAGGAAATACGGGTAGAAGAGTCATTTTACAAGTTGTGTCAGTCAACAACAGAAACAAAGGATGACTCCGCAATTGTCTTAGAGAAAAAAGACTTGTCCAGAAAGCTAAGACCGCAGCAGACAGAGAGGTACACAGGGTGGTGTTCCGAGCGGCCAGGACCTAATTGAAACGAGAGATAAGACTGAGCAAGACGTACTGCTACAAGGAGCTGTGCCGAGGCGGTGATGTTAACCCCTGGGGCGACGCGTATCGTATTGTCATGGCGAAGATCGAAGGCCCATCAATGGCTGCAGAACTATGTCCAGCAAAACTGAAGGTTATCGTAGTTGTACTCTTCTCGACGCACGAGCCATCGACGTGGCCACGTAAACCTTACAGCTAGGAAATAAGAAGTAACGTTGAGGGCATGCAAGTCTCGAACGAGGAGCTCGTGGCAGTGGCGAAAGGGCTTAAGGTGAACAAGTCTTCTGGACCGGATGGAATCCCTAACGTGGCTCTGAAAGTGGCGATTCAGGCATTCCCGGAAATGTTCAGGAATGTGCTACAGAATTTTCTAGCGGAAGGCCATTTTCCGGACAGTTGGAAAATACAGAAATTAGTGTTGCTGCCGAAGCCAGGAAAGTCTCCTGGGAATCCAGCATCCTATAGGCCAATATGCCTGTTGGATACGCTCGGGAGACTCCTTGAGAGGATCATCGTCAATAGGCTGACGAAATTTACCGAAAGCGAGCACGGGTTATCGAGGATGCAATTCGGTTTCCGGAAAGGGAAGTCTACGGTGGATGCCATTCGAACAGTGATCGAGAAAGCCATAAAGTCTGTTGTAACTCAGAATGAGGGTACTTGATTAGCGGTGCAGAATTCTTAGATGCCATGAGATGGCCATGAGAGTTACTTTCAGAACCGGGTGCTGATCTACGAGAGCACCGTGTGGCGGAAATCGGTGAACATCACGGCGGGTTTCATCACTTAGGAACGGGATTTACAACGGGGTGCTGACGCTGAAGCTTCCCAAAGGCGTAGTAGTCGTTGGCTTTGCAGATGACATCGTATTATCAGTGAAAGGCGAAACACTTGAAGAAGTGGAAATGCTGGCGACCGACGCAATCGGCATAATTGAAAACTGAATGCAGGAGTCGAAGCTGCCGATAGCCCAACACAAAACGGAGGTGCTGATGGTCAGCAACTACAAAGCGGTACAGTGAGCAGGAATCGCGGTATTTGCTGCAGTATTTGGGTGTGATGATCAACGACCGGCTAAATTTAAACAGCCACGTAGATTATACCTGTGGGAAGGCGGCAAAGGCCATCAATGCGGTAGCCAGAATCATGCCGAATAGCTACGGACCTAGAAGTAGTAAGCGGCGTCTACTGGCTAGTGTATCATCGTCGATACTGAGATACTGGTGTCCAGCCTGACTCTCAGCGCTGGAAACCAAGCGAAACCGGACGAAATTGAGCAGTACGTTCAGGCTCGATGACCATGTGAATCGTGAGTGCGTACCGAACTATTTCATCGGAGGCAGTTTGCGTCATTGCTGGAATGATCTAGATTGACACCGTTCTCGCGAGAGCCATTGCGTGTTATCTGCGGAGGAATACCAGAGGAGTTCGGAAGCTGGTAGAGCGGACTCGATGGCAAAATGGCAACGAGATTGGGACACGGGGAGAACGGTCGATGGACTCCCTGCTCATACCGGATCTGTCGATCTAGATGAACAGGAAGTTCGTGAGAGGTAAACTTCTACCTCACGCAGTTTCTGTCTGGCCATGGTTGCTTCAGGCAATATTTGCATCGATTCGGACATGCAGCGTCACCCTTTTGTCCAGAGTGCGCAGGCATCGGAGCACGTGGTCTTTGACTGCCCAAGATTCGGACCAATTTGAAGCGAGATGCTTGCCAAAATACTGGTTTCCGTGACCCGGAAACTGTACACCCAAATGCTGACAAGCTTCCGGGGCTACTGTTCATCACCGCCCGGCACAAGTTTGATGTTCTAGAGAAAATAAGGAAGCAGAAGCTTTCAAAGTATGCCAAGAAATACATGATTTGGTTAGCAATCTGCTCATGTGGCAAGCAGGTGCACCGTTCGTGACTACCGGGACTGTAAACGGGAGATCTACCTTAAGGGTGTCTACAGAAGCGTCTGCTTCCTCTGTTGAAGCAATACGGATGCTCCTTCGATCTTCCGGCCGGTTCTAGCTTCGTGCCACTATTCAAATATAGTCCTGGAGTGGTACGAAGTGGTACGGGGCACTCTTGTACCAAGGACATGAACCCCCGAATGCACCGGAACTAATGCCCATTGAAAAATACTGACTTTTTATGAAGCAGGCACTACGGAAGCATCTCAAGCAGGTTGAATTTGTGAAAGACATTGATAAAAGTGGATTTCCGTACAGAAGCAGCTGCAGCCAGCTGTTGTACAGAACCTAATGAGCGGAGCTTAGCGTAAGGTGCGAAGGTTCGGTTATGGTATTGAATATATATGCCAAAAGCTTACTAATGGGTTTTGTTGTTGTCTGAAGGTTTAAAAGGATCGGTCAACTACATAATTTTCTACGGCGTTTTTCCGTGATACAATTTGTTGTGGGACACCCTTTAGTCATATTATCTACACTTATTTCCACTAATTTCCCAAAGATTTGAATCAAATTCAAATATTGCCATTCTGTATCATGAATTTTATCGGTATTTTATGGAATGGCTGCATGGATGTACGTTTAGACCGATGTAGCATATTCTGGTATTTTCGTCAAATATTGGCGTCCACATAGTACGATAATTCTGAACTATTATCAATCAAGAGGCCGTAGTCCGCTGATCAACGGTTTGGAAACAGGAACGTTCTATATGGCAAGGACCCCAAGATAGCGGATAGATTCGGAACTGATAGTCACCAATGAAAAGGTCTGGAAATAGTGAACAATTTGTTCGAAGATAGATACCTTTGTAATGGTCATAATACCAAGCTACAGCCTGATCAGGATGTGCAATTGAACACCAGTGCCACTTAGCGGAAAAATTGTGAACTGTTGATCATCAATGAAAAAGTTGTGTTCCACTGAAAAATTTATCCGAAGACAACTTCTTTTCAATTTGTCAGGATTCCCAGTTATGACACCTTCAGGAAATATATTGTCATACTAGCGCCACGTAACAGGAAATTTCTGAACTGCTGGTAACCATTCAAAATGGTCAAATGGTTAAAACCAAAGCATCAAGGTTTTGAGGTAATTGGTTTTGCGCATGACATAGTCATTATAGTCCGCGGAAAATTTGATGAAACGGATTCTTACCGGATGAAAAAAGCATTGAATCTCACACTATCGTGGCGTAAACGTGAGGGATTGAATATAAAGCCTACAAAAACAACTATTGTACCTCTAACTTTAAGACGTATAATTACAGCAGCTTACCTTAGATTTAGTGATGTAAAGCTTTCAATGACCACTGAAGTATTTGGGGGAAACTTTAGATAACAAACTTTGCTGGAACCAATACATTGAACGACAAATAGGGAAAGTGACAAGTGCTTTCTGGATCTGTAGAAGGACTTTTGGGAAACAATGGGACTGGCCGAATATGATTCATTGGATCTACTCGTCACTTATTTGATAGCCGAAAACCAAACAGAAAAGGGCACAAATCAAATTGAACAAGATGCAAAGGCTTGTCACCATTTCTGTAACTTGAGCAATGCTAATTAATTTTCTTCCTCTAAACCAATGTATTGAATTGGATGCATTGGAAAATGATCTAAGGCTCAAACGGTCCTTGAATTTCTTCGATGGGAATTTTATTGGACACCTAGGGTATTACAAAACAGTTTCAATTGAAGTCCACTAATAATGATGAATGAGGACTCTATGTAGAAAATAAACTATTTTAACCACAATTTCCAAGTTGATGACGTGACTCGTCTGGATTGGCATGAAGGAGGGCCGAATATTCGGCCCGGATCATTAGTCTTTTATACAGATGACTCGAAACAAGATAGTATGATAGGTGCGGGAATAACTTACCTTACCTTACCAATCAGACTAAGACCGGCGTGGCCTTTGCTGTACACAGGAGTTGACTCCATTCTATTCCGGTCCGTGGCTGTTACTCGCCAGCCTGGCTGTTCTGCGGAGGGTCCGCAGGTCGCCTTCTACTTGATCGATCCACCTTGCTCGTTGCGCGCCCTCTTCTTCTTGTACCTGTCGGTTCGTTTTCGAGAACCATTTTCACAGGGTTGTCGTCCGACATTCTTACGACATGCCCAGCCCATCGTAGTCGACCGATTTTTGCGATGTGTATGATGGGAAGTTCTCCCAGCAACTGGTGCAATGCGTGGTACATTCGCCTCCTCCACGTACCGTCTTCCATCTGCACTCCACCGTAGATGGTACGCAGCACCTGGAGCACGTAGAGCACGCAGGTGCGGGAATAACTGGACCTGGATTTAACTTTTTGGTATCTTTTGGTCCACGGTATTTCAGGCTGCTAGCCTAGAATGTGCAGTAAACTGTATTGGAAGGAAATACAAAAATGCAATTATATGCATTTGTTCAGATAGTTAAGCAGCGCTTAATGTTTTAAAATCAAAAACTCACCCGTCAAAACAAGTTTAGGAATGCTCAAAATTGTTGCAACAACTGCGCTGTTGCAACACTGTTAACTTATATTAGGTTCATGGGCATTGCGGAATCGGTGGATATGTTAAAAATGGTTAAAAAAGGAGCATCCTCGCAATTTATTGGTCCCGAGCTCTTGTTTTGGCTTATCTTCTTGTGCTCTTAAAATGGAGCTTCAGTTCTGGGAGAAAACGAAGGTACAGTACAGCTGGAATAAGACCATATATGCCCGGCAATCAAAACGTTTTATACAGACAAACGCTTGTCATACATATCGGATACTAAATCTATCGAAACGTGATCTGAGTTTATACACAGGTTTAATAACAGGACATTGTCCTAGTACTGTGCGACTGTGTTTCACTATTTCACTAAAAATGCAGATTGCTGGACAAAGCTCTTATGAAGCCTTGGATGATCTGAGTTGTTAGCCCCTAAAGGGTAATCAAATTCGAAAGGAATATATTACCTTGTTGGGATCATTGCCAATAATAGTAGTGGTAGTTACTCAGAAAAGTGACTCACCATTGCAATATGGCATATATAAAAAGGGGATTCACCACAGTAGAACAATTAATGGTCGCGGTAGTATCATGTCTTCAACACAGGGAGAACCATTCAAAAGGTCTTAACCCACTGAAAAACATTTTCCAAGACAGCAACATTCTAAAGGGTGTCCACGATGAAATTGCCACACACAAAATTGATTCGCAAAACTCGAGTTTTCATCCGATTGCCATCAAATTTTCAGGGATTGAGAAATAACTATTAAACTTCATTTACCATTTTACTCGTATTTTATTTACAGTCCATACGCAAATGCCGCACCTTGGCCTTAACCCCGGCCATAAGATTCTGCACAACCTGTGAATCAACCGTTTTTGCATGTAAACCAATACTTTCTATCAGTTCCTCGACTGTCTTCACTACCTTAGGTCGTTTAAGAAGGTGCTGCTTCATAATCGCCCAGTACTTCTCGATGGGGCGGAGCTCCAGGTGTTGGGAGGGTTGAACATTTTCGGCACGAAATTGACCTTATTGTCCGCATACCACTTCAGCACGTCCTTGGGTAGTGGCATGAGGCCAAATCCGGCCAGAAGATTGTTGGGACGTTGTGGGCCTTCAGGAGAGGAAGCAGCCGCTTCTGGAGGCACTCTTTTATGTACACCTGTCCGTTCATCGTGTCCTGGGTCACGAAAGGTGCACTCCGCTTCCCGCACGTGCAGATGGCTGCCAAACCAGGAATTTCTTCGCAAATTTGGACATCTTCTGAGTGCGGACATGCTCCGGAACGCTGAACTTATCCTTGGCCGTGAAAAACAGGTTGCCGGGGATCTGTTTGAAGTCGGCCTTCACATATGTTTCGTCGTCCATGATGCAGCATTCAACTTTCGTCAGCATGTTGAGGTACAACTTCCTGGCACGGGTTTTGGCGGACTTGTTCTGCTTCTCGTCGCGATTAGGGGCCTTTTGTACCTTGAACGTTCGAAGCCCAGCCTTAGTTTTGGCCTTCTGGACAAAACTTCGGCTTAGGTGCAGCTTCTTAGCCACATCCCGAACGGAGGCGTTCGGATTTCAGTTGAAGGCCCCAACTACGCGGTTGTGATTTTTGGTGTTGTACGGAATACTTTTCCTTCACTTCTGGGCTTCCGATCGGTGGTCAACCGTTCCTCGAACCGCTAATCACTCGCGACACCGTGGAATTCGCGATTCCCAACGTTTTAGCGATGGAACGATGCGAGAGATCTTTGTTCTCGTGATGGATGCGCAAGATTTTATCACGCACGAGCTGTTCTTTCGACTCCATTTCCGCGAGTTTTGATCACAGGACTTTAAAACTGGCAGGATGTAAATAATGCACTATGAACTAAATCCACCCAAATTTTCATTAAATTCTACCCAACGGTTAAAAAGTTAGAGCAATTTCATAGTGTGGCAATTTCATCGTAGACACCCTTTATCTGGTCAAGGTACCAAGATACAGCGTCTTCCTAAAAATAATTAGCACACTAGCGCTGCATGGTGGAGATATTGTGAACTACTGGTCATCATTAAAAAGGTTTTGTTATGGAATGTGTTGCCCAAAGCCCAACGCGCAAGTGCAGGTGCTGCAAAAGTTGGCGCTAGTTCTGGAAAGTTAAAGAAGAATTCAGTGAAAACAAAAAATGCAAAATACCTGAACATAGGTAACGAAACAGCAAAGGTGGATCTGTTCTTTTTTTAAGATGAGGAAAGTTTCCTGTTGCAACAAGGTCTATATCCTCAGAATGATAGAATCTGAGTAGTATCGATCAAGAAGATCCTCCAATCTGAACGAGATGTTTCATGATTGCAAAATCACTCATACCAAGCAGAACAAAGCTGTCATAATCGATTCTAGGCACCTGATTGTTATTGAATTCAGTAGAATTGTGATTATAACCGATTTGCAACAAGTATGCTGCTAGGAACTGGTTTAGGGAGCTTCTAATTTTCATAGAAAAGAGTGTTAATACCCGAGCAGGATCGAATAACTAGATAACTGGCCTCGGTATTTAAGAGCTCAGATTAAGAGGCAAAATAGCTGAAGAAAATACCTTAAAACTGTGAGACCAGTTGACCAGTTGATATGCGAATACCATTGCGAAATGAGGTAATTCAATACCAAAATTGTACCAGGTATTCCCAGGTATCCGAAATAACAAATGTTGTTATTCGAGAGATATTTTGCTTGTATTCAACCGAATAAAGATCAGATATAATAGATACGACTGCCTGTAATATGTTTCATTTCATTTTCATATTTGATTTTAATATACACACTATTATATAAATACTTCATGGAAATGGGAGAAACCATCAGGGCACCCGATTGAAGCCCTCTGGATGGAGAGAGTGGGAATGCCAGCTCCCCATTGCTAACAGTTTGTGAACAGAGGCCGGGCTCTTCGTCCCGACCATTGGAGTATCCTCATGTTAGATAGCTTGCTCTTTTGACCAATTGTTCGATCTTGTTGTTGGAAGGAGATTCTTTGTATCCCTGTGGATACGTATAAGTGATGTTGCCTATCGATCCACCCAACCCCTGTTTGGCCCTTCATACAATGGCATGATTAGGATAATCAGTGGTTATTTAGGCTTGATCAAGTGTAACAGTTAGGAGAGCCCATTGCTGTCGGACTTATTTTTCGTGCTACAATGGTTGGTAGTACATATTCATTTTGCAAGTATGCAATTCTTAGGTATTTTGTTTTGGTATTTTACCTCTTAATCTGAGCTTTTTAATAACGAGGCCAGTTATCAATTAGGTGTTGTTTTCTCCTGCTCGGGTATCAATCACAGTGTTTTGAAAGAACATTTGATAATACATGCTGCAACCATTTTTAGAAGTCGCAAATGAATTTTCCTTCACATTCAGCTAAAGTGACACAAGCCTAGTGGAAGAGCAATTGACCAAAATTTATCCATATAAAATTATGACGTGGCGAACAGGCCCTAAGCCCATTTACTTTTTCCATCTGGAGCAAGCATCATCATGTCACCTCGATTTTGGCCTAAGGGCCTAGGCTGACACTCCACCTCGAACCCTATGCTTATCACAATAGATCTAAGAAATGGTCGCAGTGATGAATACACCCAACATGGACAGAAAAACCCTATGCTATGGATGACCCAAGTCAAACGAAATGCAGAACATGGGCTGCATCTGTGCCGAAGTCTCCGAACGACATCAAACGAACACCATCGTAAATAAGTGAAGGAACCTATTCAAACCTACACTCGAATTCCAATCACCCTAATGACCGACAATAATTTCCCAATCGTTCAACAGCTAATTTCCCGCGTTACGACCAAAGTCTGCTAAGTTTCACTCAAAATCGAAATCAATTCCCAATTTTTTGACACTGTTTACTTTTGCATTATGGACCTAATTTCCCGGCCAAGCCAGCATTTTGCCCGTCCTGTCGAGGTGGGCTGAAATAGATAGAAAAGAAAAAGACGCGTCGTGAAAATAAATTTCCTCGCACTCTCCAATATAAATACACAGCCGAGGGCATATCATCCCATCAATCGGGACAGGAGATCGCACACAGACGGTTGCGGTGGCGGCCGGATGGATGGACGTTTGCGTTGTTACGTAAACAAGCTGCCAAAGGAACGAAAAAGAAAAAACACAGGAGAGGAACCTGGACCATTGGACGGACTGTCCAGAGAAATGCCGACCGACACTCGATGGCCGCCATCAATTTTCCTCGGCACATTCTGACGAAACGTGATCTGTGATTTGTCAGTACGCACTCGCATCAACCGACGCAACTCCGCGCAGTCAGCAGTGTTTGTGCGCGCGCAATAAAGACGTCCACATTTTCCCCACCGAAATTTCGACAGCTCTGTTGATTATGTTGTGCATTGGAAGAGGGTACCTGAACTTTCCAGAGGCAAAAAAAAAACCTACCTAAAGTAGAATATAAATACTTACACGCGGCTCATTACTGCGTAAAAGCGGCAGCCCAATAGCCTGTCATAAAACTCATCAAACCAACGGCAAACGGCAAATGGTCAGACAGAGAGAGAGGGAAAAAGTGCGCACTCCAGCGCAAAGTCCCGATCGACCACCGTCCAGCAGCCAGACGCCCCCCGGACCAGAAATAACAAATTTACTCATTTCAATAAAATTTTCGTGGGAAATTATTAGAATTGTGTAAACACAGTCACTCGGTGTCTCTACCTAAACACCTTTTGCACGTTGCCGAGAGCACGGCTGTTTGGCCAATCCCAATGGAATCACGGCTGGCAACAACCAACCAACAGGTAAAGGCACCTGAAACGGGATGAATCGTGCTCAAGAATTCGCCCCTCGAAAATGTGAGTTGATTGCGAGGAAATTGACTTGATCACGTTCACCGTGACACCTTGCGCGGTTTCTTGGCCACAGTAGGCTGGTAGGGCTTGTCAATATCATCAAAGAAAATGATTTGACTGCACCAATCGACTTGATTGTGGGTCTATATTTCTTAAGCGATATGCATAGGTTCAGTTATGTTATTTTTGAGAAAGGAAACTCACCGATATTTTTAAAAAAACATGTATGTGGGACTTATTAGCAGTATAGACTGTTCCAAAAAATGTGAATACACTATCTTTTAAAAATAAACACACTACAAAGTGTGGCAGAAAATAATGCGAAAATTTGTTCTATTTCTTTCAAATTTCATGTTCAACTAATTCAAGCAATATTATCAACATTTCGAGTGAAGTTATCTTCATAAAGTCCTTTTAAACAAATTTATTCAATGTGTCCTTCATTTTTATTAATAACATCTTCGAGCCGATGCCGACTGCTAGGGGGCCACAAATCCTTCGGCCAAAACTTCATGTTATCGTTCAACGATTGTTGGGTTCGATTGGACGTGTGATATGGCGCTCCATCCTGCTGTAGGACGACGTTTTGGCCCTCGGAGAAGTTGGCCTTCACCCAGGGAAGCACTTGGTCCTTTGAAATACCGATATACACTTCGGTATTGATTTTAACTCCAGCATCAATGAAAACAGGCGGCATTTTGAAACCGTTGATCACGTTCGGCGAGCGTGCATAGCGCGGACGTTCGCTTCCCGGCTTCCGCTGCTTAGGACCATCCTGCAGGGTCGGTAAACTGTTGACGAATAGCACCCCACCACCTTGGAAATCTCTTTCCACTTCTTCTGGGCGAGCAACAAACTGGTGATCACTTCTTTCGCGAACATTTTGACGAATTTGCAATAAAACAAATAGAATTTTTGGATGCAGTACTTGAAAGTAAACATAAACAAATACACTTTCGACCGGAATTAGTCACTAGCTACACGAATTAACCCAATACTCAAGTTTGAACATTTTCGCATAATTTTCTGCCGCACTCTGTATATGAAAATCAACAAACATATGTCCAAATTCACGTGAATTTCTATGTCTACTTCCCATTACCAAGGAACTCTCAGGCTTTTCTCATGATACCTTCCATTTGATTCTCCACAACATTTTCCGTAACTTTTCGCTATGTTGCAGATCAAATTTACTTGAAGCAGTTAACAGAGCTTGTTATTTTTTATCCTTTTAAGATGCCTAAAAAAAAAATCCTTTTAAGATGCCGCTTATCTTCGTTGTGCAGACGTACTGCAGGTTTTCTCGAGAAGACAGCTGGCTCTAGCAGAGAGGTCTTCCTCCTCGAGGAGGCCAACCAACTCCTTAACAGCATTGTCAACCAGGAGCTCCCTCAGGTGGCCAGGATCCACTGGAGTGGAGCCAGATGTTGGAACCTTCCCACCATCAAGATTGATAACACGATAAAAAGGGCCCTTAGAGCGGGATCAAACCCGCAGATGGTCCTGCAGACTGTAAGAGCTCACCTCGCTGACCAATACAGTGGACACTGTATCCGCTACACGGACGGCTCGGTCAGGCAAGGCAGAGTGGGGATAGGAATCGCTGACTGCAGTTTTAGTAAATTCCACAAACTCCCAGCACAGTGCTCCATTTTTTCCGCAGAAGCCCTAGCTGTACGGATCGCGACGACGATACCAACTGATCGGCCTCTCCTCATTCTCACGGACTCAGCAAGCGTTGTTGCAGCTCTCGGATCAGAAACTCCATCCCACCCATGGATCCAGGCAACAATGCGACAAGCTCCCCTGGGACAACGGTCTCTTGATTCCGGGACACTGTGGCATCCCAGGAAATATCGAAGCAGATCAGCTAGCTCCATGGGAAGGACGGGTAGACTTATCACCCCAGGGTCCCCGGTGTTGATACCAAAAATGGATCAAGTGTACACTTCGCAATGCATGGTCAAGCGAATGGGCCCAGTCACGCACTCCTTTTATTAGGACAGTCAAGGGGTTACCCACCATTGGGAGGACCCCACGATAATCGGAACCAGCGTATCATTTCGCGACTACGTTCCGGGCACACCGAAGCCTCTCACAACCTCTCCGGTAACGGGCCGTTCCACATTAACTGCCCAATATGCAGCGTCCAGCACACAGTAGAGCATTTCATTTGTAACTGCCCCCAGTATGAGAGCGCACGTCAGTTTTGGGGCATTCCTGGCAGTATAAGAGACGCTCTCTCTGAGGATGCCACGAGGGAGGCGGCATTGATATGCTTCCTCAAAGATACAGATTTATACAACCGGATATAGTTCAAGGAAACTACCAAATAGTACCAACCAATTTACCGACCTTTGCTACCCACACTGGACCCTTCTTATTATGATGACGATACTAATGTCAGCAACCAACAGTCAATACGATACCAAACCCACGCACGAAATGGACCCTCCGCAACCACAAACACCAACCTGATGACGACCTATGCACGAAAAGGACAAACCTAAAACAAATTCTTAATACTCTGTACCAGTCCAACCGGAACGGCAGACAACCCTCGGTGTCGGGGGAAAGCGGCCAGCCATAAGAAGAACGGGACGGACAAGGGCATAGTTTCCCATTCCCCGCAGGATAACGAAGAAAAGAAGAAGTACGAAATAGATATGAGGATAAGGACGGCCAAGGGGCGCATATCCCTTTCTCCATTGAAAAACAGCGAATCGACTACAATGCCAACAACTCCTGCTTTTTTTTCGTCCGCCGGGTCAACTTTGCCGTCATTGGGTGGCATGCCGCCGCCCGGTTTCGGTAGAGCGCTGACTTGTTCGGACAAAAGTTGCGCCACCACCGTGAGAAATACGGAGAACATCTGCAGCACTGCTACGACCGCCATAGTAATACCGCCCACACTCCTTTCTACAACGACACCACCAAACTTTCTTTCGTTCGGCATGTCACCACCGCCGCCTTCGGGTGAAATATTCCCGCCTGGTTCCGGTGGAGCTCCGTCTCGCACGGACAACAGCCGTGCCAATCCGGCACCAAGCATCGCGAATAATAACAATGCCACTCCGACCGGATCACCCGATCCTATCCTGCCACTGACTACTCCGATCAGCGGTCAGCAGCCACGGAGATCAGCACGGATTGCAAACCGAAACGTGAAGCGCGATGGGAACCTGACCCTACCGATGCCAGCAAAAACTCTTAGCAATCCTCAAGCCTATGATGCGTGGGTGGTCCGCTCGTATGGCTACCTACTGCCCGGAGCGGGAACTTCTACATGCAACCAAATTTCTTCGAAGGCTCCCTCACCCCTGCCGGCAGCGGGGTCTACTCGTGTCGCTGGAGTTCCGTTGGGGTCCGCACTTGTGAATACGAACTCTTCAAATCCTGGATACGGTCAGCACCACTCGTCTTCGATTCCTTCACTCACCGGAAGTTACGTATACAGACCTTTTCCCCCACAAGAAACGCCCTCGTTGACAAAGACAACCGGAAACACCAGTCAACTTACAACAAGTAGAAATCAGTGCCGGAGAACCGGACCGAGTACCACGAAGAAAACGAACCTCGCTCTGCAGTGGAACGTCAATGGCTTATTTAATAACCTTGGTGACCTTGAAGCGCTTGTCCGTGACAGCAACCCATCCGTTATTGTACTACAGGAAGTCAATAGGGTGAGCCCTACGCGGATAAATTCCATCCTAGGCGGCAAATACATATGGTATACAAAGCGCGGCCAGGTGCTACAACACTCGGTTGCAATCGGCGTTTCATCATCCGTACCACACTCCCAGGTTCCCGTTTCATCTGATCTTCCAATAGTCGCGGTTAGAGTGCTGCTACCGATACCAATCACAATCGCCAACGTGTATTTACCTTGCGGTAGGATCAACATGCTAAAACCGAAATTAATAGATGCTTTACAACCTTTGGAAGAACCGAGGGTAGTCCTCGGCGACTTCAACGCTCACCACCCCAATTGGGGCCTACAGGCGGTGGACGTCAGGGGCAATATCTTGGCAGAATTATTTGAAGAGATGGATTTATCGGTACTAAATGATGGTTCTGGTACTTTTACACGAGGAAGAAGTGAAACGGCGATCGATATCTCGGTCGCAAGTCTTGGCATCCTTTCGAAACTGTCTTGGTTTAAACACAACGATCTCCACGGCAGCGACCATTACCCCATAGCGATCACTTACGAAGCCGCCCCTCCGGCGATCACTCGTAGACCCAGATGGAAGTACTCCGAAGCCGACTGGACAACGTTCTCCCTACTCGCGGACCTGCAGATCGCTAATAAAAACCCAACTGATGTGGTAACCCTCACCGACATCATCCGCCAGGCAGCAGAAGAAACAATCCCAAAGTCAAAACCAATACCTGGTCGTAGGGCACTACACTGGTGGTCGGACGAAGTAAAAGCCGCGGTCAAGCGTCGCAGAAAACTCCTCCGAGCAGCAAAAAACTCCCGGCAGACCATGTTGACAAACAAACAGCTCTTGAGGCCTACCGAAAACAAAACAACTGCTGTCGTCAGCTGATCCGCAAAGCCAAGACGGACAGTTGGACGGATTTTCTCGAATCAATCAACGCTGAACAAACCGCCGCTGACCTGTGGGGCAAAGTCAACTCCCTAAACGGAAAGAAGAAGACATCACATCCCATTATTCGCTTTAACGGTACTCTACATAACGATCCAACGACGACAGCTAACATTCTCGGTGAATATTTCGCTGAATTATCATCAATCGACGATTACTCATTGGCTTTCTCTCGGCGGAACGACGTAAGTTTGAAGTCCATCAGCACTTTTGAAATACCACCAGACCATTTCGATAATTCCTACAACCGGCCCTTCAATATTCATGAACTTAACATAGCTCTCAAAACTATCAAAGGAGCCTCATCGGGACCGGATGACATCGGTTACGCTATGTTAAAGAACCTCTCGCACGTGGGACGTACAGCACTCCTCGACACCTTCAATTGGATATGGATGAACAAGGAATTTCCGAAACAGTGGCAGCATAGCCTGATTGTCCCCATTCCAAAGGTTGGTCAATCCAATAACGAGCCGTCAGGATACCGCCCGATATCACTAACGTCATGCATTTCCAAAACCATGGAACGCATGGTTAACAAGCGACTCATTGATACGTTAGAGGAAAATAACAAGCTGGACCACCGACAATTTGCCTTTCGTCCCGGGAGAGGGACAAACACATATTTCGCTACATTGGGATCCATCCTGATGGAAGCTAAAGAACGTGGTCAACACATTGAAGCCGTTGCACTGGATCTCAGCAAGGCCTACAACAGAACGTGGACCCCCCTCGTCCTTAAAACATTAGTTGACTGGGGTTTCTGTGGCAATCTACTTGAATTTGTCAAAGGTTTCCTCACCGACCGAACTTATGAGGTGATAATTGGCAACACTCGTTCCAGAGTCTTTAGAGAGGAGACCGGAGTACCGCAAGGGTCGGTACTGGCAGTTACTCTGTTTCTAGTTGCGATGGACAGCATCTTTGACGATCTCCCCAAAGGCATGTTCATCCTGGTATATGCGGATGACATCTTGTTGTTGGCTGTCGGCAACACTCACAGAGAACCACGTCGAAGGATCCAGGCCGCAACAAACGCCGTCGGCAAATGGGCCAAAAACCGAGGGTTTACAATCTCTGCAACGAAAAGTGTCCACGTTATCATTTGTCCAACGAAACACCGCTCTCCCAGCTCGGCTGTCTCGATCAACAACAATAGGATCCCCTTTAAACGAACTATCAAGGTGTTAGGCGTAGTCATCGATAGCTCCCTCAGCTTCAACATGCATTTCAACAAGCTGAAGCAGAGTTGTAAAACGAGAATTAACTTACTCAAAACCATCGCCAAGCCACACAGGAGCAACAATCGAGACATCCGTCTCCGAGTGGCCAAAGCCATCATAGACAGCAGGTTGACATACGGTCTCGAACTAACTTGCATAGCGAAAGAAAACCTGATTAAGATCCTAGCGCCTATATATAACAATTGCCTCCGGATTATATCCGGACTGTTACCATCCACCCCGGCTGTGTCGGCCTGTGTGGAGATCGGAGCCCTACCGTTCGATCTCTCAATCGACGTAGCTATTATCGCCAAGACCATCAGCTTCTTGGAAAAGACCAGTGGAAGTGAGGAAATCTACCTCATCAAGGAATCCGACCGCATTCTACAAAAAATTAACGGTACTAAGCTGCCTCGCATTGCCGAGCTGCTATGGTACGGAGCGAAACAGTGGGATGACCCTCTTGTCCGGACGGAGAGTTCCATCAAAAGCAGTTTCAAGGCCGGAGATAATTCAGCACAGATGAAATGTTCGGTTCTTGAGCTTCTAAGGGCAAGTATGCAGACTACCAAAAATTTTCACCGACGGTTCCAAGTCCCGTCATGGCGTCGGCCTTGGAGTTCATTCTAGCGACGACAGTATCAACATCAGCAGCAGAATCCCGGACATATGCTCCGTTTTCTCGGCGGAAGCTGCGGCCATCCTCGTGGCCGTCAATCAGCCATCGACGAACCCAACCGTCATCGTTTCGGACTCTGCCAGTGTTATCGAAGCACTCCAAGCAGACACCCCGCAACATCCCTGGATACAGGCAATCTTACAGCAGGCTCCCCCAGCACAACATTTATGTGGGTACCAGGGCACTGCGGTGTACCTGGCAATACTGTTGCCGACCACCTCGCTAGCACTGGACATAACGGGGAGCTTCTAACCCGAGAGGTCCCGTTACAGGACGTCAAACTTTGGATTAGGAATATTATCCGACAGTACTGGGCCACCAAGTGGAGTCACACTGAAGGCCCTTTCATTCGAAAAATCAAGGGAGTAATCTCGAGGTTTGAGGATCTACCATCCCTCAAGGAACAAAAGATACTGTCGCGACTAAGAACGGGACACTGCAAGGTGTCACACAATATGGGCGGCCAACCTTTCCACATCTTATGCAACTATTGTAAGGTCCAAAACACGGTCGAGCACTTTATGTGCGTTTGTCCAGTCTACGAACCGTTACGAGTTCTACACGGTATCACAGGCAGTATCCGAGACGTCCTCGGAGATGACAAGGCCATGACCGCGGCCCTTTTCCGTTTTCTGAAGGATGCTAAACTGTTCTTCAACATATGAAGCGCAGGTCAACGACGACGAAGAAATTACAACCGAAATCACTACCAAAACCGCGAAAGCGAAAGTCAGCAATTAAACTTAAAACGAAACCGAGCATCAGAAAGCAGGTCTCCAGTCCCCGCCTCGTTCTAGGACAACAAAGTCCGCTCGAAACATGAACAAAGCAAAACGGAAATCACAGAATCAAGTAGCATCCAACGATGGGAGCTCATTCCCCTTCCGTAAGGCGAAGACGAGTTCCCGCAGTCCAGTGTGGCTGAATCTCCCACCAATGGCCCGCGGTCATCGACTGGGAGTTATCCAACGGCCAGTTCTCATCAAGACTATCGTGAACAACTGCATTACGGACAGTATCATCCACGAACACAAGACCCAAAAGCCAGTCGACAGCAGCAGCTGGTTACTCATAACGAAAAAAAAACACTAAAACGAGAAGAACAGAAAATAGGGTTAGGAACAACTAGGATAATTACCAACTTGAGCTAGGGTTAGAACCTAAAATTCGTCGCATGGGGGACCACATTACATGAAATCCCCCATCCAACTTAGCGGGGTACAGATCTCAACCGGGGATTTTGCATCCCGGGGTACCGGCCCAGGATGTTTTTTGACGACCACAAAAACAGCATTCTCTTCGCCCCATTGTCGCCCAAAGTCGATTTTCCACTCCTCCGTCTTCGTAGCAACAATCTCCGTCACTTGTCGGCCGCAAGGTGGTGCCTGGGCAAGAATCAATCCGGTGATGGTGCAACGTTTTTCCCGATGCAGTTTCCATATCCGATCCGTAGGGAAGCTCACTTCCACGATGAACGTCAAACCGTTCCGTTTTCCGTTCGTTTCTCTATCGCTACCTCTCTTAGCCACCCAGCGGCGAGTAGTCCAATTAACATTAACACCGCAGCCATATCACAGTTAGCCGTTTTTTTTTTTTTTTTCAAATCAACCGTTGATCGAAAGACGAAGTCAACAAAAAATGTGTTGTTATAAGGATAGACCGGCCGTATTAATACCTTAAACTGGCCCCAATGTTTTACGTTTAAGAAAAACTGTGTCAAAACAACTCTGCTTGGGAAGCCCCACCAGGACCTCGTATTATCTCTTCGCAAAGAGACGAATTAGCCCAGGAGGCTAAAAGTCTCTTTAATAAAGAAAAAAAAAAAATTAATACTCTGTAACAATTTTTAGTTAAAAAAAAAACTCCGATACGAATCACTCCGTTGGGGAGTCCCTTCAGGACCCCAAAGGCACAGGGGGGCCCTTCCCGATCCCCTCTGTTACTCATACCTCATGTGGAGCCGAACCAGCTGTGGCTGAAAGGCTCTTTAATAAAGATAAATTAATCAATCAATCAAGATGCCGCTTATCTTTTGCCCAGTATCCTTCGATAGGACGCAGTTCAGGGCAGTTTTGAGGGATTTTGGCATTGTCCGACAAAATCGGCTATTTGCTTTTGAGCATGTCCAACGTAGCAGAAGCATTGTGAGTAGATGCCAGGTGCAGCCAAAACAATGGAGGATCTGTATGCCTCTGGTAGATGGGTGTAAGCCGTTAGTTGATGTATTTTTTCTGTTATTTTCACCGTTGATTGGCCCGTTGTGAAATAGGGGAGCGGAACCTACGTTTAATATCTCCAATAAATGGACACTGTGACCAAGAATATATAATCCTGGCAAATAAAATTAGGTCTTGAATACAATTAAAAGCTACGAAAACGTTTCGGAGACTTGAATTTCGTAGAAATAATAAGCAGTCAGATTTTTAATACAATTTCTTACCTATTATATTCATGCTACCCAACACACGTGAAGTGCTGTCAAACGATCTACTTCAATTTTTTTTTTAAAGGGTCAAAGTTCTTACTGACAGAAACAACGAAAAAAGCTTTGAAGAACTTGGGAAAACAATGCAACAAACAAAATCGATTTAGTTCCTTTTAAGCTATGATTAAAAAGGTCAATACAAGTTTTATCCTCCAAATCTACCGCAAAGATGTGATTTCTGACACAGTTTTTGCAACAGATATTGACGGATTGCTCGAACATGATACATCGCGTGGCTGTTGTAAAGTATTCAAATGCACATTTTCAGTAAACTTCACGCGGCGCTAAACGAACAACCGCGTCTCACGAAACGCCGCAATGTAATCTCCCATGAGGATGGAGTAAATTGAGGTACGCCGCGTGGAATTTTGAGCAAATGAGTTAACATGAAGTCGGTGAGAAGAGATCTATCCAGGTTTTTACGAGCGCGAATGGCCGCCACAATCATGCTCAGTTTCTGGTAGGCAGCGAACGATTTGACGTTTGTCTTGTTTCATTCGATCCAAATCGTCTTGTTTCACTTTGATCGCTTCCTGATAGTGAGCTTGATTGTGGTGGCCATTACATCTCTTAAAAGCCTGGATAAAACAGTTACGCCATTATTTTAATTTGATAACAAAGTTCCAAAGTTGCCCACTAATTATAATCTGGTGGGTTTTCTCAGTTGCTTTGTTTTAACAGATATATATTTGGTGCACCTTTGAATACACACCTAGATTTATCATGTAAAGATAAACGTCAAATAAATATTATTATTAGTTCCTTTGCACTTGAAAGTAAAGCTCGTGTTTTTGTTTTGCTCTGCTGAGAGATTATGGGCCCAGCGAAAAACTCATAATTTTCGTATAAAAACGTAGCAGTTTCTCGCGGAATGGATGACGAAGTGAAATCTCTCCGAATAGACTATTGCACTGAAATAGCTAGCCTTACTTTTCACCATGAGAGTATAAGAGATAGAAATAGCCGTAGTGTGCTCCATCCTTTTTTCTCACACACGAATTTCTGAACACAAGGGTGCCAGTACATGTCAAAAATGAGGTGTGACGTCACTGTGATTTGGACCATATGGCCTTCGATGGCACCGGATTCAACAACTGGAGCTTCCGGGTACGGGCGTACCTGCAGCAGTTGGAGATGTTGCACTGCATGGAAAGGGAGGCGGAGGATGAGCCCTTCTGGAACATTCCGGAGGCGGACGCAGCGGCAGATAAAGCAGCGACGAAAATTAAACGTGAGCCCCGAGTTAAAGAGGACAACAAATGTCGATCCGTATTGATACAGTCGATCGGTGACAGCTCGAATGAACGAAGAGGATATTATTTGTCACTTGATGCTGGCGATGCCGGAGTCATATGATGCGGTCACGACGGCATTGGAAGCGGTATCTGAACGGTTAACTATGGATCTGGTTCGGCGTAATTACTTTGATGTCGAAGCGAAGCGGTGAGGTCAGCGAAGCGATGTGAATACCGAGGAAGCAGCGTTCTCTGGCAAGTCCGGCAAGCAAGGTCAGCTGAAATGCTTCAGTTGTGGTGGTGTCGGACACAAAAAGTTCCAGTGTCCC
>JASCZW010014871.1:0-21882 GCA_034211315.2 Aedes japonicus
CGGTAATTTTACGGGATACAAGGATTGCTAACAGAAGCACAAAGTGCCACCACGCGGCGAGCAATTTGTTTGCGTGCTTCCTCTTTCGAGATTCCTTGTGCGGAAATGCTTAGCTGTGAAACTTTTTTTCCAATCTGGTAAACTGAACAGGTTCGGCTAGCAGGTCCATGTTGTCCCCGACAGTTTCGGCAGAATGGAGTAGCGGAGCATTCCTTGTCCATTTCAGCGGCTTATCCGGAGCAGTTCCTGCACCGGGCCTTACAACGGAATTTGGTATGTCCGTTACGCGTAGCATCGGTAACAAAGCATTGAGTCCGGATATGTAAATTCTGGTACGAATCTGTAGGGGGCCGACTGGAGGAGCTTCCGGAACAGCAGTTCCGTTAATGGTCAAGATGATAGTTGGAGTGTTAGTCGCTTTCCGTCTTGAATGCGAGTGATCCGTTTTACACAAAAAAACATTTCCGTTGACATCCTTTCAAGCAGCTCCTGTTCCGATTTCTTTGGATCTTCCGGCACGAGATCACACAACGTCATTCGTTGAGGATGGGGTGAAGTTCCACCACCACCGCCGTGCCATTGAACATCGAGTCTTCATATTGAGGAGCTTTGTCACCTGTCGAGCATCACACACACGCAGTACATACTTTCTACCACCCGATTCCGTCGTCGTACTTTAAATGTCACCGACAAGGTCTGCATAGCTTTGCTTACATTCTTAAAAATGATAATAATATATTTTTAAGAAAACATTTTTAAAACAAAATAGTCATAATAGTTTTGTTACTCTAAATATCACTCCCTGTTCACTGATAAAAAAGCAATGATAATATCTATGTTTGGGACCATGAATAAACAAATGATATCTATTTGTAACCACACATACTTCTATGTGTACAAATAACCACTATGGGTGGCCACACATATACTTTTCCTTTGCCACATAAACTTCATATGTGTATCTCACTGCAGTTCTGTTTATGTTAAACAAATAAATATTATGTGGAATTTTACATGGTTTTTTTTTCAATAAAACGGAACGTTAATTTAAAATCTTAGATGTGCAGGATTGCGTTACTAAAGCGTATATGGAATATCCAGGCTCTATGGCAAGGAGCACTCTTTTGCGTAGATATCATCTCAGCAAGCTCAGTTGTCAAAACAATGTCAACATTGTATGTTGTGTCTGTTGTTGCTCGAAATCACTTAAAATGCTTTGGCCGATGTTATTTTTTGGAATTTTCGCCAGTATTTCCGTTGTCTTTCAGCTCTTTCAGATATTTTCGGTGTTTCACATCAAAACACACAACTGGTAACTCTATCTGTCGATATCGGAACACGGTTTTTTCATCGTCATTTTGTTTACCTTCTTTCTGAATATTCCTTGTGTTTAAAATCGGCGCTTATTTGTTAATCGTTTCGTCTATCGATTTGTTTCGTCGCGCTAGTGTCGTTCTATTATTTTGAAAACTCAAAGTGCATTTATTTTGATTGTTTAGTGTAGTGTTTAGTGCGACGGTTGCAACAAAAGATTCTGCCTATCACCTCCCTACGCATTTTTTTCTTTCTCGAGCGACATCTGGTTGTCATTAACGGCACTAAAAATTGCACACAACTCCTGCCATAACAAACGACTTCAACCGCTTTGCGTGTTGCATATCCGCTGGTGCTTGTTATCTAGCATAAAAGCTTCAGGATGGAATCAAGCTGCCTACAGTGCTCTGAACCGGTGAAAACCCTAAAATTTATTAAATGCCAGGGTTTTTGTGAAAAAGTTGCTCATCTTGATTGCGTCTCCTTATCCCGTGCAAACATGGATTTAATTAGCGAACAACCTAATCTCTTCTGGTTTTGCAACAGTTGCTCCGGGATTATGAATTCGAAACACGTACGGGACGCTTTTGGGGCGTTAACGGAGGCATTACAAAAATCTGAGTGAAACACATCGTTCAGCTCTGGAGGGAGTTAGAACAGAGTTAGAAAAAACAGGGAGCAAGTCGAAGTTCTGGTCACGAAAATTTCTGCTGTTCCTGCTGCCGCCCCCTACTACCCCGCTGCACCCGGTTTATCACTCCGGTTGGCCTAGTCTGGCTCGGAAAAGCAACAAACGATCGTTTGGCGCAGCAGGATTAATTTCACCCGATCAGCCTAGTTTATCGCGCGGCACAAAAAGCCATCTGCGAACATTCCATCAGTTGCAACTGTTCCCCAGAACCAAAAAATGTTGGATATTTCTGTCTCGGATTGCAGTTAGTGCTACGGAGGATGATATTCTCGCTTTAGCCACTGAATGTATACCTTGCGACGAACCGATCGAGGTTAGAAAGTTAGTGAAGAAGGACGCTGATGTAACGGCTATGCGATTCATTTCGTTTAAAATTGGGGTCGACGAAAAGTACCGTGAGGTGGCTCTCAGTGCCGACACATGGCCAGACGGGATCTTTTTCGGGGAATTTGTCAACTACCAAGACAAAAATCCGGACAGGGGTTTCTAAAAACACCTCGTTTGATTTAAACCACCGTCGTCATCCTACGTTGGATACCATACCTATCACGAAACCGGGATGCACACTGCAAGGCATTACGCGAGCCCTCAACCGCTCCGACCCAGTCGTGCCAATCGGAAGTTAATCATCTATCTAGCATCAGTTCCTGCCATCCCAGCCATCCCGGTCCTGTGGTTGGAGTTAGGGGGAGGGTCTCCCAACCTGAACTTCCAGGCAAGTATGTGTGTTATCCAAGGTATTCTGCCCTGATGCTTTCCCGATTTCCAGTGCCGCTTCCTCGCATGCTGATGCTTGCAGTAACTCGCCACTATTATGCTCAACCAGCCGCTACATACCCATCACCTAACATGTTTTGCTCATCATCATCACACATCGACCGCCACTTCAACCGGTCTGGGACGCACGTCACAAAGCAATATGGAGGCCCTGGACCCCTCCTAGCCCAGCTAGTGCCCACTACCGGTATCAGTGACGCTGTATTTGCCCGTTCCAGCCGTCAAAGTCGTCCCGGCCCTGGCTCTAGCAACAGGGACAGGGCTCTCCAGGTTGCCATCCAAGGCAAGTATCCTTCTTCTAATGATGTCGCCCGGCCTGATGCTGTTTCCATTTCTAGATCGATACCGGCCGATTCCGTTGCCTCCTTATCTAAAGCTCTTCTGTACCACCAGAACAGTAGGAGGCATTAACAGTTCGCTCGCCGAGTACCAGTTGGCATGCAGCGACGCATGCTACGATATCTACGCCTTCACAGAAACATGGCTAAACAGTAACACATTATCGAAGCAACTGTTCGACGACACGTACGATGTGTACCGACTAGATCGATCGCCGCTCAACAGCAACAAGAAATCTGGTGGCGGAGTCCTTCTTGCCGTGCGCTCAACGTTCAAATCTCGCCTCCTGAAGCCTCCCGAAAACTCAACGGTTGAACATCTCTGGGTGGCAATATCCACCAAAACCGGAACATTGTTTATGTGCGTGGTGTATATCCCACCTGATCGTGTCAACGACAGCAGCCTCATCGATAAGCACACTTTTTCTTTGGATTGGATCGTGTCACAAATGGGACCCAGCGACAACATCGTCGTTGTGGGAGATTTCAACCTCAGCACGATTTCGCGGCACATGTCAATACCAACGGCTTCCACTATCCAGATACTTCATGTTCAGTCATTCAGACCAGCATCTCTCTCCTTGCTTGATGCTTATTCTACCGCGAGACTTTCGGCAAGTTAACGGCATTCTGAACAACAACAATCGTTTGCTGGATCTATGCTTCATTACCGAAGAACTGGGTCAAAGATGTTCTGTCATTCAAGCTCCGACACCGCTTGTCAAAAGCCGCAGAAACCATTCCCCTCTGCTACTGACGCTGGAGTTAAATCCTGAGTACAGCTTCCATGACAACTTCGAAAATGTTTATTATGACTTCAACCATGCTGACTACGAGGGAATGAACAACTTTCTCGCCGACGTGGACTGGAACACGACTCTTGCAAACGGGGATGCAAATTTTGCTGCTTCGACTATGTGCTGTATTCTGCTTTACGCCGTCGATCAATTCGTGCCTAAGAAAATCAACCGTAAGCCTCCCAAACCTGCCTGGTCTAATTCTGACCTCAAACACTTGAAACGAGTTAAAGGGCTGCTTTGAGGAAACACAGCAGATATCGCACCGATTCTACGAGCGCAAACTACGCTCGTGCCAACGACGATTACAAAAACCTCAATAAACAGCTTGTACAACGCCCATCAGTTTCAATTGCACGAAGTCGTCTCAAAACGAACCCGAAAAGCTTCTGGCGGTTTGTGAACGAACAACGGAAAGAAACCGTTCACCTCTACTATGACTGATGGCACTATTGGAAACTGACACTATCGTGGATATCGCCAGCTTGTTCCGTACGCAGTTCAGCAGTGTCTTCTGCGACGAAATTTTGGACGCCGAGAGCCTCGAAGCGGCTACTAGCAATGTTCCCCGCATGCCTGTATTTGGCTCTGCTTTCACTATTCATAGTGACATGGTGATTTCAGCCGGGAAGCAGATGAAAACTTCAACTGGATGCGGTCCTGACGGTATTCCTTCAATTGTCCTGAAGCGTTGCCTAAACACGCTTGCTGCGCCCCTGGCTGACGGTGTTCAATTTGTCTGTAACGTCCGGCGAGTTTCCTGAATGCTGGAAAGAGTCATTTGTATTCCCAATACACAAGAAGGGATGCAAAAGGTCCGTCGCCAACTATCGTGGAATTGCTGCACTAAGCTCTGTATCCAAGCTATTTGAACTAATTGTTCTCAAAGGCTGGTCAATAAGACTATTCACAGACTATTTCTCCAGACCAACACGGTTTTGTGACCAAGCGCTCGACGGTGACCAATCTAACCGTATTTACATCGTTCATCATGCGCGAAATGGAACGCGGTCATCAAAGTAGACGCCATTTACATAGATCTCTCTGCGGCCTTCGATAAAATGAACCATCAGATTGCCATTTCTAAATACGGCAACATGGGGGTACACGATCAACTGTTGAACTGGCTCCGTTCATACCTGACTGGTAGAACTATGTCCGTGAAGATTGCCGATTACGCCTCATCTAGCTTTCCGGTAACATCCGGCGTTCCTCAAGGTAGCCACCTTGGCCCATTCCTTTTCCTGCTATATATGAACGACGTGAACTTGGTCCTCAAATGCTTGAAATTATCCTACGCGGATGACCTGAAGCTGTACTACGTTATAAAATGTCCGGAAGACGCACACTTTCTTCAGCAGGAACTGCAAGTATTCGATAACTGGTGCCGAATCAACAGAATGTCCTTAAATGTATCCAAATGCTCAACTATCTCCTTCGGCCGAAAACATGCGATGTATCTCCACGACTACATCCTTCGAGGTACGCGCTCGAAACGAGAAACAACGGTCAAGGATCTGGGGAGTAATGCTCGACTCAAACTGTCGTTCAAGGTTCACATTTCGTATATTGTTTCCAAGGCCTCTTCGCAGCTAGGATTTATGTTCCGCTTCGCAAAAAACTTCAAGGACGTTTACTGTCTGAAGGCATTATACTGCTCTTTGGTTCGCCCTTTCTTGGAATACTGTGCCATCGTTTGGTCCCCTTTCTACCAAAACGCAGTCCAGAGGATCGAAGCTGTTCAGCGAAGGTTTATACCGCTTTGCTTTTGCGACATCTTCGCTGGCAAGACCCTCGCAGATTGCCAAGTTATGAAAGTCGGTGCAAGCTCATCAACCTGGATCTGTTGGAAGGTAGGCGTATGGTAGCCAAAGCGTGTTTCATTGGTGATCTGCTTCAAGGAAATGTTGATTGTTCTGCTCTACTGGATCTCTTGACCATCAACACTCGACGACGAAATCTCCGTTTACAACAGTTCTTCGTGTTCCGGCACTCAAGGACCAACTACGGCAAACACGAACCTGTGCAAAGCATGTGCCGCGTTTTCAACAGCTGCTATAATGTGTTTGATTTTAATGTATCCCGTGAGGTTAATAAGCGTTGTTTCCGTATATGTTTTTGTTAAGTTTTGTTAATTTTCGTATGTAATTTAATTTTTTTAAAGGGTCATTGGGATGAACATTTTTATCTGTTGACGAAAATAAAAAATAAAATAAAATAAAATAAAAACAAACAGCCAAAACAAATGATTAGACTTCTATTTGACAGCTGACAGCTGCCCCAAATCCATTTTAGTCTACTGTCAATCACTGCTATTGATATAGGCTTATCAATGGCCTGGGATTATCGTTCAAAGTACCATCAGTGTATGGGTCAGCTGGTGGTGAGTTTTGTCGACATGCGATTTGTTTACTTCGCAGCTTATATATTTTTTTAAATCGTGTTTTGGCAAGATTAGCTGAAAAATCTTGTTTAAAACAAGTGGTTTGAGAACCATAATCAATCAAACAGAATAATTGCAAATTAGGTCGGAGCGACGCAATTAACGGTATCTAATTAGGACTTAAGGGTCATCCACAATAGATACGTTTGCGTTCCGTTGACGTAAATTTGACAGAAAACCTATGGGAAAACTGACAGAGAAACCTATGGAAAACGGTCAAAAAGCTCTAAATGCTTTAAAGTCAGCAACATGCACATCTAAGCATGTTTGGGAATATGGTCAATCACTTCAAAAATGGTCTTGTCGTAATCAAGTCAATCTTTACTGGGTTCCTGGTCACTGCGGAATTGGTGGAAATGAACAAGCCGATACACTAGCAAGACTCGGATCGTCTCATCAGTTCGTTGGACCTGAGTCCTTTTGTAGTTTATCTGCTTCTTCTCTTAGAATGGAGCTCAAAGCCTGGGAATCTTCGAAAGTGAATGAAAACTGGAATAACACTTTCACAGCTTGGCAATCAAAACGGTTCATTACTCCAAATATTTCTATGACTCGCAAAATACTAAAAATACTAGATCTAAGCATATATACTGGTCTTTTAACAGGCCATTGTCCGAGCCGCTATCACTTGAAGGTGATTGGAAAACTTCAAGATGCTTCATGTTGCTTTTTTGGTATGGAAAAAGAAGACTCGGTACATTTGTTATGCCACTGTCCGGCAGTTTTTATTAGAAAAGTCAGTACTTCGACAAAGGGCTAATAGAACCCTTCGATATTTGGAGAACAAATCCCAGTATGGTAGCGCAATTCATTCGAAGTGTAATACAGTGCTGGCACAATGCTCTGAGTCAGCATTGACGACCACTCTAACATGGTACGTCACCTGGACAGAGCTTAAAAAGAGGATATATCGCAATAGATCTAAAAAATGGTCGCAGTGATGAAGATATCTGACAAGGAATAAAAAAACTGTCTAATTCACGCCAACGCATTCGCAACTTATCAATTGTTGGTCAGCCATTATGGCTTGTCCATAATTGATACGTTGCGTTTGTGTTAGCGTATTTTTCCCTTTTGTGGCACAGACCTGTTGGTCCATATTACGACAAAGATTTTTCATTTGGGCCTAACTAACAAACGTAAACAATGGCTTCTTCCGTAAATTTCTCATGGCATAAAGGCTACCCATTTAAGCTTTCAATTCTATCGGATAGGTGAACTATTTCTCTTCGAAATGTCCGTGGTGGATTGATTAGGCGAGTTGTCAATAACGAGAAATTAGCAAAAAAAGTTGTAGCCGGCCCGAAGTCGGCTAACTGAACTGGTCTACTAGGGCGTTTCCGTAAATTTGGTTTAGCAAACAAATGGCTTATGCGCCACCTCGTTAGAGGACCACTTGTCGTTTTGGGATGCACGGCAACTCAAACCTCAGGGCGAGTTCAGTCTAACACAAAGGATTGGAACAAACTAGTAGACGCGAAAACTTGGAAATACTAAAAGCTATCATCTCCCAACAAAACAAAACTAACCGCAGACCGACCTTTATGAAGCGAATGCACTGCAGTGACCTATTTTCATCACTGGACAAATTTTAATGACCACTACAATGATCGCTTCAGGACAAAACTGCAACGTGGACTGAGATTCCCAAGCAGCCCAACTTGGAGTACAAACAACGAAATCTACAACTACTACAACGAATAAACGTGAACAATCTCTTCAAACCAGTGCACTCATGATGATGATGATGAGATACTACCATCTATTGTAGCAAGGTAACTTTCCATAGCAGTGGAATAATCTGAAAAACGACTTGATCAGGATTCTACTGTTGTCTGTGATCTTCAAGCTCCTGTATGAAGGGCTGTAACGTTTCAGGCGGGCCCGTAAGCAGAGACACTTACGCGAAACCCGCGAATAAAGGGAAGAGAATCTCCTTCCAAAAGCAAGTTCACACAAACAGCATTAGAGTCGAGCCCTCGATTGACAGAATAAACCCAATAGATGAAATGAAGAGCCCGCCCTCGTTCCACGGAAATGTTAACAATAGGGAGGAGCGCAGTCCCATGCTCCCTATCCAAATCGTTTCAATTGGGTGCCCTGATGGTCCCTCCCATTTCCCGTTGTATATTATGTCGATAGGATGATATTCAGTATATTTTGTAATGGTCATTTGATTGCTTACCTTGTGTTAGAAAATTTGTCTGAAAGTAAAATTGGTTAGGTTTATACCGTTCTTGATTGCTCTGTGTTGTCTCTGATGTTACTGCATTTGAAGAGCTGATTTGTGGATGACGATATGATATTGCTCGTGGTCATAGAATAGGAAAGAGAAAAGAAAGGAAAGGGATTAATGATTGGTAACACGCCATGTGCATGTCAGATTTTCATGATGATATTCTCACAATGGCCGTTCAGAATGGTTCGACGGATGCATATGAGAGATCATTCCTGTTGAGTTTTCGCTCGTTTACTCAATTCCATCATGTTTGGTTTTGAATACAAGAAACGTTTTACAACGTGCTTCATTTGGGAATAACAGGGCAATGATCCCCCATCGCATCTTCAAGTGATCATTACAAGCTGTCCATTTGGTTCAGGCACTTTTGAACGTTGATGGGGCAGCCGATTCACACTCGAAATCTGCCGCGACCGACTCGACAGAACGCGCCCATACCCCTTTCTGAACCGAAGGCAGGGTCTCTTCAAACCAGTGCACCATTATACGAAAAACTCTACCTAACAATTAAACAAAGAATATTTAACATCAAAGAAAGACATTTATTTTCACGGCAATGAAAAGTTACGGTAATTTATTATCTCTACATAATTTTATTCGGGTACCCTCCAGTTCATTCTCTTTAGCCTTCTCTCTTTTCTCTCTACCTACGGTGCGGATTATTTCTTTCCTTCTGTCTATCTCCTATTTTTAGAATTTGCGCTTCATAGTACTCCGACGCATGCATGCGGACATTTGTAAGCTTACTCACGATTTGATTCGGTTGGTTTCGCCTTACCGACTGCTCCTCACTTGTCACGTCGCCCCTGCGACGCTGGCTTCACGGAAGACACTAGCAGTTCCGATAATGCCGACAGTGGTGGTCTTCCGATGGGCGGGAAAACCGCTCTGTTGGAGCGCGATATTAGCGGCGCGGCTCCTCTAACCCTGGCCAAGGTTAGACCTTTAACACCGACACGTGGGGTCAGGATAGTGGTATTCTATAGAGAAATGGGCGCGGTGTGCCGAGCGGGAGGTGGCTTCGCTAGTGGGAAATAAAAGCCGCCGAACGACTGTTCGAATCTATGAGCGCATGTTCGTGAGTACTGGCTATTTTTGATAGTTACCTCTTTTTTCTATCGCACAGATTTATTACCGCACTGGCCTAGCAATTTGCATACGCTACAGCACCTACTATAGAATTAAACGCACAATTAGTTACACTGACTTTAGGACATAATTCACGTTCTAACTACCTGAACAAACACACCGCGTGACTATATAAAAAAAAAACCTTCACAGTCCTGCCTCTTCCACGGATCAGATTGAAGTGGACGAGAAAGAATTTTCATTTCCTCAGAAAGGCCACTGAATGCATTCTTCGTTCCGGATATAGGGAAACGAACTTATCAAAAGGCGATCTCCGATTACCTTCGGAGTTGATAGGAGATGCTATCTTCTTTCCTCCCAAGCATTCCCCATCTAACTAGCTCATTCCAATCTTTAAGTTGAGGTTTTTTTCCTTATTATTAAATTCCCGACGACAAGTAATCCTACTGGGAGATAATGCTCAACCCAACGGATTTAGGTTAAAGGTTCAAAATGAGAAATATGCGCGCCTAGTGAGAGGATGAACACTGTAATGAGTAAAGCTCATGAAACAACGTTCCCTCTGGTTGTGAGTTCACCAATTAAGAACGATGAACTTACTACTGCGTGTTATTCCGAATGGTTACTTTATTACTCAGAAGTTTACGCATCATATATGGCTCATTATCATACCGCTACAAAGTCATTGTTTACGTTTGTCAGTTAGGCCCTAATGAAAAATTATTGTCGATTAGTAGCGTATTTTTGATAGGTTTACCATAGGTTTTCTGTCAAGCTACTTTCAACTGGAACGTAAACGTCACAAATTTTTCATTAGGGCCTAACTGACAAACGTAAACCATGCGCTTCTTCCGTAACTTTCGCATGGCACAAAAGCTACCCATGTAAGCCTCGAATTCTATCGGATAGGTGAACTATTCTTCTTCGAAATGACCCTGGGGATTGATTAAGCCGAGTTTTAAATGACGGGAATTTCGCGGCAAAGCCGTTGCTTACGTTTGTCAGTTAGGTCCCTAATGGAAAATCTTTGTCGCATTGTGGGCAAGTATTTACTTAATTTAAAAATTGTGGTGTTCCTTCAGTGTGCTTTTCCGGAACATGTTTGTTTTGAAATGTTTTCTGACTTTAACGAAATGCCTTTCTTTTTCGTATCCACCCGCCCAGTGTTTAAGTAGCATAACAAATTAATAAACACAAACGAGAGAAGGCAGCAAACAAGTAATGCAACCAAATATCAGCATAATCGTTTTGCCACCACACCAAAAACAAGCCGCCACCGCCGACGACGGAGTTGAAGATTGCACATGTGAGCAAGGGAGCATTATTTCGGGAGAGTGGACCCAGAGCATAGATTGAGGAACGAGAGACATTGGAAGAAATTTAGCGGCAGCAGAGGCAGCATCCAGAGCAATGATCATCTTTTCTCACACGACGTTGGCTTTGGTTGCGTTGTTGGAGATGCATGGGTTTATCTCACCTTAAATTCATTGTTTATCGAGAAAGGATTCTGGTGCGATCATTGGCTGGGTGGTTGGATGAGAATCGTTCGATGTGCTGAGAGTTGTGATAGTCGGGGAGAGTGGGGTGAAAGGCACACATTCTCTAAAGTCTTATTTTTCTTACATGTGATTATCGGTTATCTTACTTCTTATGAACTTACGAATGATAATAGTGACTGAAAGTCCCTCTTGTTTTTTCAATGCAGTTATAGTTTCTAAGATTTTTTTCTGCTAGCATGAAGTACGACTGTTCCAGAGAATCGTACACCATATTGGGAGGAAGAGCCCTGCCCACGACGGTGCGACGAGAGAGCGTGAATAACAAACATGGAAAAACAGAATCACCGCTGGCTGCTTCGAATCATTTGTCTTCCGAGCTTGGAACGGCAAACATCGTTTTCGGAATTGGTGGTGGCCTGTTTCAGTACTAGAATCTCCTAGCAGTCTGTGAAAAGTGTAGGTTTTCTTCGGAAATCTTTTGAACTTCGAGTCGGATTCGAGAAAATTTCGTTGCCACAACGACGGTAATGATCAAAGCAGCACTTAGGATATTTGTAAACTTTGTTGCGGTGGTGATTTCTCTCTTGTGTTTGTGTGTTCTTGTAATGCCGCGCTCTGAATTCGCGCAGATCATAAGGCAGGCGCCGTCCGTCGGACCAGTTGAGTCGAATGTATGTAATTGCGAAGGAAGGAGCGATTGATTCTAAATAAATAATACTCTCCTTTCGGGATGAAACAACAACAACAACGTTGCGCTAGTAATCGTCTGGGCAAAGTTCGATCGTGCTTCTGTGCGTTCGAAGGAAGTTTGAAGCAATATTTTGCTTATTAATGTAATCCCAAAAGTAAAACCGGCAATAATCGCAGTTCGTATTTCATTCAGTGGGGTTAACGGCGGCAGTGAAATTCTAATGCAGCAGAGAGCAATAATCAAAATCAACGGAATCGATTTCTCCTTCGATATTCTTAGTGAGAACCGAACGAACAAATTAAAACATACTTTTTCAACAACCCCATCGGGAAAAAACGAGAGAAGGAGTTCGAGGGTGAGAAAAGATCCCCGCCGTTCAAATTGAGCAGCCGGCGATCTAAAATATGAATGGTGATAATTTGCTATTTATTGAAAAACATAAATAAATCAAATTGAAAATTCCCAAAACATATCGACTTTGGGAATATACCAAGTGATTCAACGACTTCGAATGAAAATGTATGCTAATGATAATGGAAGCATGATAGATTAGTTACGGGAAAAAGTGTAAAACAATAAGAAGGAGTGTAGTGATTGAATAGTATACATTTAAGCAGTGTTTCTAAGACTTAGCACATTTCAAGCGAATACAAGTTAGTAGATTTCAAACCAACATCTTTTATCAGATAAACTACAAGGTACGTACCAACAAACAATTCAAAGCGATTATTAGGCACCCATGTTAACTAAATGTGGAATTATAGCGTCCTGAGCTGGATAATAACAGTTTTTGAAACAGAACAAAGAGCTTTTAAACGATTACTTGCATTTGGTTTAAAAACATGTTTTATAAACTGTGCTATATTTTTTACTACTCTACAGTTCACTCATCAGGAAAAAACATGGAATAAAAGCATGCTACTCCAAAATCATTTTATAACAGCTAGATAAAATTATTTAAAAATAACTTTTAAACAAAGCACTGATAGGCAAAATAAAGTGCCCACCTCATCGTTTTTTCAATTTGTCTCTTATTTGTTATATTCTTTTTAAGTTTCACTTATGGAATACTGAAAAATAAGGAGTTTTACTTAAAGAAAAAAAAAATCAATTTGTGTTGAAAAAAATACAGTGACAAAATAAAGTGCCCACTTTATTTAGGCTACAGAAAACGTAGATTAAAGTAAAATAAAAGCATTTCAATAATTGATGTGTCCTCCTTTGGCCTTCAGGACCTCCTGGAGGCACTTCGACATGCTCTCGACCAGGTTCTTTAGGTGCTGTAGATCTAGCTCTTCCCAGGCGCGCTCCAGGGCTTCAAAATAGTTATTTTTATTGGTAACACCAGTTTTGTCAACCCTGGCATCGAGAATCGCCCACAAATTCTCGATGGGATTGAGGTCCGGGCTTTGTGGAGGCCATTCCAGCGGTTTGATCCGACAAGACCGGAAGAAAGACTTGGTCTTCTTGGCAGTATGCTTCGGGTCGTTGTCCTGCTGGAATACGAACTTCTCTTCAAGGCCCGTCTGGATCAGCGAAACCTCCAGATTTTCTCGCAGGATGTTGATGTAAGAATCTGCCGTCATTATCCTGTCGATTTTCACAATGCTTCCCACTCCACCCCACGAAAACACCCCCAGACCATCACATTTCTCCTCCATGCTTCATCGTGCCTTGATGTGGCGCTCCTGAAGCTCCTCTCCCGATCTGCACCAAACACGAACCCGCCGCTTTCGGTTAAACAGCTCGAATTTTGATTCGTCCGTCCAGAGAAGCGTTTTCCAGAACTCTAGGGGCTTATCAGCATGCTCCTTAGCAAACTTAAGCCGTTTGATTTTGTTTGCCTTGCTGATAAATGGGCGCTTCCGGCCAAGTTTGCTATTCAACCACTGTGCTACGAGACGGCGACGAACAGTTCGACCGGAAACTGATAATTGAAGGGTTTCCTGGATCTCGCGGACAGTTACCTTCGGGTTCTTCTTGACTTCGCGCATGATCTTGGTGTCCGTTCTCGCATCCGTTTTCCGCTTCCTGCCTCTGCCAGGGCGACTCCACCACTGATCAAAAACGTTTTAAGCTTCAGAAGAATTTTGCCAACCGCTGCCTTACTGATACTGTACTTCTTAGCGACAGCCCGGTGCGATTCACCGTTTTGCACATCACGAACGACCAATTTTCGGATACACAAGGGAATTGCTTTCGAAAGCACTGCGTTCTCCATTTTTTTCGATTGAATCAAATGCGATCACGTATACAAATGCACCAGGTTGAGTCGTTTGCTTCAAAACATGTCAAAATATCAAAACATAAACAATCGAGGGGTCTTCCAATGGAAACTTATCGAAAACATATCGATTTTTAAGTGGGCACTTTATTTTGTCACTGTTTTTTAACACAATTGTCTTTTTTCTTTAAGTAAAACTCCTTATTTTTCAGTATTCCATAAGTGAAACTTAAAAAGAATGTAAAAAATAAAATAAGAAAAAAAACTACACTGTGTTTACTTTAATTTAAACCAAGTAAATGAGAGAAATTGAAAAAACGAAGAGGTGTGCACTTTATTTTGCCTATCAGTGTAAATCACTAGACGCATCGCGCAGCTATATAACAATATCAGGGATGTTTATTGCTCCCAAAAAGTCAAACTAGTACTTAAAAAGGATTTAATCAACATTGAATTGATGATTTGTGGTATAAGTTTTAGTTACGTAAAGCTATCGTTTTATGATATTGACTGTTCCGAAAAATATAAATGGACTTTCTTTCTCCAATAAAATAAGACCATACTGTGATTATTGATTATTTTACTCGCAAACAAAGTAAATAAAAATGTTTTCTTTCCATCTACATTTCAATTTGCTTGATTTTTCGTAGGGTAGGTGAGTTCTCCAACTTTTCCTCTACTCCTCCACTACTCATAAGCTTCTGCACAGTGCTCTCTCCTACCACTTTCACCACTTTTTGGCCAATCTTTCTTAAAATTTTCAACACTATCCGCTGATTTCATGTGTTTTCTCAGCTTTGCCTTCCTCAAAGCCCAGAAAGTTTCGATAGGGTGAACCTCTGGCAAGTTTGGTGGATTCACCTCCTTTGGTACAAATACGGCATTGTTCCTTTTGTCGCTCACACCATCTTCCTTAGCTAGTTTTCTGATCGAATGACCACTGACGCTGACACTGAATGACCACTGATGCACAATCCGTTTTCTTTGCTCGGGAGAAAGACCACGCATTTTCAAACTTCCGCGCGAAAAATTGAAAAAAATGGCAACATCAGTTAAATTTGGATGTAAACAACAGGATGCAGCCAAGAATTGATCGTAAACTGCACGCATTTTGAATTGACGACGGTTAATCATTAGTGTATTAATAACTATCGGAACAGTCTATATGGTCTGGAACGTTTATGGAGCAATTATAAAACTCTATTAACTCACACTCAAAGCCATGTGTATTTGACTGTTAAATAACGATTGTTAAACAATGTCATGCAAATTAGAGACTGAAGATTTAAATACGCTTTTTGATTATTTCATATGCATAACCAAGGATGGGGAAGTTGGAGAATAAAGCAGCCTTCAATCCAAGATCCTGAGCTCAAGCTTGGGATCGAGCAAAGGGAAAAGTTCTTTTAAAAACACTTGGTGACTTTTGATGAAGGGTAGCAATCGCTTCTGCAGACACTCTTTCTGATAGATCTCCTTGTTGATTGCGCCTGTAGTGACGAAAGATTTACTCTTTTTACCACACGCGTAAATTGCGCTATTTTTTTTGGGAAATTTCGATGCCTTCTTCGTTCTGAAATGCTCAGCTGTAGGCCATAGCTGAATAAAAAGCCAGCCCTAGAAGCTGCTTGAAATCCTCCAGGACATAAGTTTCATCTTCCATAACAACGCATGGAAACTTCGTCAAATATTCGCAGCACAAACGTCGAGCCCGTGATTTGGCTTCCAAGTTCTGTTTGTCGTTGCGATTTGGAACTGTTTTTACTTTATACGACTTAAGTTCCAAACGTTGTTTTGATTTTTGGACAAAACCAGGCGACATCCCTATTTTACGAGCCACCGTTCGAATGGAGATATTTATGTTTTTCGTTAATATCCTTTTCACCTTTCGGTCCATGACAGGATCAGCGCGTCCAATGTTTTTGTCACTTCACGGTTTCATCTCCACCTTAAAATGATTCGAAAATGATTTGAGCACATCGTGGACAGTGGATTTAGGCAAATCCAATGTTTTTGCAAGATCCCCCCCATAGACTCTCAGCTATACCACAGTGAAATTTTTCAATATTTCAAAAGTTACAATGATTTGAAGGTGTCCGGATTAATGTGGATACAGACCTTAGTATATTTTATCGATTATGCTCTCTAAATGTTAACTTCACTGCATCACAGTTCTTAATACATTCGACCACACTCAAAGTCACGTGTTGTTACCACCAATCAATATGAAACTAGTGATTTGAAGGTTCACTGTTGTAGAACCCCTAGTTCCGAAGTACACCTTGCAGTCTACACTCTTGTGTATTTCGGTACCTTTCGGTACTAGCATCTTTGGCTTTGTTTTCATTCGCTATGTTATTTTGACAGAATATTTTATGGTGTGTTGGTGTGAGCTACGTTATTAGGGGCGAATCGTTAAGCTTGGAAACGAGCTTGGTGCCGGTGTGCTAGTGAATACTTCCATATTCATTTTCTTCAGGACTATCCAGCCGCTGTTGTTACCTTCTTTTACATCAAGTCCAGAAATATCTTGCTTGCGTTTAATTTTTAGTTCATAAAGTGGCGGAAAATAGGCGTAAATTTATCCGAATGTTGACTTCGGTTTCATCAGCGGGTGGATAGTCACGAAGACAATGAAAATATTTCTTTGCTCAGGAAGTACTAGCGCACCGGTCCCAAGCTCGGTTCCAAGCTTAATGATTTGCCCCTAATATTGTAACGCCCACCAACACACCCTCAAGTATTGAAGAATCCAAGTAAAGCTAAAGTGAGGTTAAACTTCTTAGTATCTAAAACTGAGATTGATAATAACTTTCTGGCTACTTTTCCAACTGCATGGAATCGCTCAGTAAGGTCATAATCGTCGATTTTCTTATCTTTTTATTACCAATAATTGTGCTTAGATAGCTCATAAAACCATTTTAAACGAGCGCCTACGACGTTCAACCTTTCTTTTCCGTTACCTGGATTCTTCCATTGTGCCAAAATAACATAGCGGATCAAAATAACAACAAAGATACTAGTACCGAAAGGTACAGAAAAGCGCAAGAATTATCGCAAGGTGCAGACTGCAAGGTATACTTCGGACCTAGAGGTTCTTCAACAGTGAACCCATTTCAAATCGCTAGTTGCATATTGATTGTTGGTTTCATTGTCTAGCAAATCACCAAGGATCGCTTCGTTAAGTTGAGAAATCGATTGAGATGATTTATCACATTAATGTAAAATATTAAAGTTTGAAATGGATCGAATATTTCAACGATGTGTAAAAATATCTTTCACTTGCATTACCATTACCAAAACATCTCTTTAAACCAAAGCAATGAAAAATAACTATAATTTTGTGAAAATATTTCGAAACACATTTGCATTTTTGTAAAAGGTTTACTTCAGTTAAATCGACATAATCCTGTTATACTTTAAATAACATATACCGGCGAATCCTGTGCTGTTCTTCAGCGATTGTAAATTTTGAATTCAAAGTTAAGTTTCTCTTTCTTCTCTAATTAATGTCATCAAAAGTGATGTGAAAAATGGGACGAGATGTTGGGTCAATGCTTTTGCTCCACCCTACTTTCTCAAGAAGTAAAATAGTTTTGTTTAAGTTCTGAACTAGTTTTGTCCATCGTGGATGGCAGCAGATATTTTTGGTCAAAATATCAAATTTAGTTTCGATTTGTGTGTTCCGGGTGTTACTTTAAATTGATGTGAAGATTTTTCGATCCACCGAGTCCACGTATTATTGAACGGCCCAAAGATTTCACCTCTGGGGGTTAAAAGTGCAGTAAAAAGTGCTTTTTAATGATCCGGGCTGACGGAAGATGTCTAGCAGGCAGGCTGAAGCAGCATTTAAAAAATCGTGTTTATGGATTCATAGCCTATTTTTATGCCATGACAATAAAAACATGCGAAGATTTGTTTATGAAGAAAGAAATGTCAAAAAAGTACAGCCAAACGGACCTGACGTTTTCGATGATTCAGTGAAATGGGAAGTAATGTTATCGAGATTTAACAATTGTGAATAATGTTTACCGAAAAATTATAAAAAAAAAGATGCATGCGATTAGATCAACCATGATGCGGTTGACATCAATAAGAGGTTTGTCAAATATACCACATACGTCGAAGGTTTTACCATAAACGTAGTCAATTTGACTGAAATTTCATGGTAGTTTTAAAGATAGACGTAGTCGGGTAAAATTGTAGTTTTTACTACAAGGTTTTTATCTGTGTAGATGCCACTCTTGATACACGTACTACATACATTCGCTCTCTCAGATAGCGGCCAAATAGTACACCACGTTTCCTTCAGACACACTAGTTACCACATTTTAACTCTCTTCTTCGCAGATACAAAGAAACATTGGATTTCCCGCGTTATCTAATACACATAAAGGGAATGCTAGATTTGGCAGAAATTAATGGAATATTTAATGTAAATATAAGCCAGATAACGCCTGAATCTAGTCTTTTGTATGAAAGACTGCAGGCATTGTTGTATGGCGCATAACATATTGCAAACAATTTCGTTGTTTACGCTTTGGCTCATTTGGCTCGGAATTAAGCGAGGGGAAATTTTACACGCCTGTAAAAATTCATATTTTTTTCTGTGCAGTTTTTGAACTGGTTCGTAATGATATTAAAGTTACGGCTTTAAAAATATGATTTATTTAGTAAAAAATACCTAGTCATATACTCTTAAAATTATAAGTTTTACTCGTGACGTAATGCTTGGGGAACGTCCATTATTTGCGTCACGCAAAAAATGACTTTATATAACCCCCCCTCCCCTTATCACGTTTTGAACGTCTAATTTTCTGCGTTATATAATGTACATAAAGGGAATGCTAGATTTGGCATAAATTAATGGGATCTTTCGTGTAAATTTAAGCCAGATATCGCTGGAATCAGGTATGTTGTATGCAAACATTTACATTGTTTATGCTAACTTTGGCTTGAAATTAAACGAGGGGAAAATTTAGGCCTTATTTTTTTCCATTTGTGCCAACTGCTTCAGTGACATTCCGGGCTATGCACACCAGTTGTTAACAATATTTCGACGTAGTTCTGCTGAAAGTCCACACATTTTTAAAAAAAAAAACCGGTTGGAAACAATTTAACAAGTGCTGAGAGATAAAGATAACCAACACGATGCAGCTATGAAAAAGAACTTGTTATCAATTATTTCGAAAGGCAGCGGTTTCTGACTGCGTCCATACTAACCACGGCTAACTACGACCTCAAGCCTGTTTAGATCAAGGTGACTCTAAAATCTCAGGTGGTCTCAATACTGTACACGAGATCTTGCTAAAACGTCACAGACAGACGTTGCGGCATCTGCTAGCATGTCAAAATAACCTTCCGTCATTTGCCGCACGTCACCCGATATTGACACGATATTTTGATGTGCTGAGAATCAAGCTTGAATGGCTGTGGTATTAGGATATTCCTAGCTAGCTCTTAATTTTTCATATATAATTTTGTTCTATATGTTCAGATTGTAATGAAATTCTGTAAATCTATTGTCACATAAAATGAAAATGCAATCACTTCTTAACTAAGCAATTTTACGTCTCTAATTAAACTAACTCTATTACTGAATAAACAAAAAGAGTAATTTAAAAATTCAGAGATTCTTTTCATTTTCCACAATGTGGATACTTTTCAACCATTCAGTGGAATTCGATTCAAGTTTCTTATTTAATAACTTTTTGATGTTTGTGTGGCAAATCATCAACCTAGGTGGTTTTATAGATTCACAATGAAGTATTTATAAGTTATATCGATCTAAATTTCTATAGAGATTTACAAAAAATTGAAGGAGAATTCCGATGATTATTTCATCAAAAACCTACTGAGATCTTCACAGCAGTGCGAAAGAATCGTCCATGGGTAATTTGAGGTTAAACTTAAGATTTTGATTGACATTGATAGTTTTCCAGGGTATCGAAATTCCATGGAAATTTTTCGAAAGTTTTTGAAGGTAGAAAAGAATGTGAGCAACTACAGTATAGGCGAACATAACACATGCACCATTTTGAATTTTTAAATTTTCAAGTATAGTCTTCACAATGGCATCAGATTCGCATTGTTAGGAGGTCTGGCCAAAAATTTGTTTTTAAATTATTTAAAATTGAAAAGTTCTACAAGAATGAATTCTTCGGCAAAATAGTTCATCTTATGAAATAGACTATTTTGTTAAAGAAAATAAATGTTTTTTAAATTTTCTAAGATGGTGGATCGGATGTAATTTTGAAGACTTTGAAGCACAGTTTATTAATTCAACAGAGTTTGAAATTCAGGTAGTTTCTATTGTCTACACACTTAATTATTTTTACCGGGCTCAGTTAAAAAATTACCGATTTCTCAACAGCAGAGCTCTCGGTTGTCACCTCGGTAATCTATTTCAGCTACCGATTACTCGGTACTGCATAACCTTCAGTGATATGTCAAACGATGACGAACTGATCTTCAAAATTAACTGAACAATCCTTCAAAAAAAGCCGAACATGTCGCCACACCAATATATTCAATTACCGAGAACTTCAATAATATTTTAACAGATTATTTTTGTAATTTACTACCGACAAATCCGCAAAATTAGTTTGAAATATCTGTAAAATCCAATTCCATACGACACGGAACTTTATATTCCCATTTTTTCGGTGATAATTAAAAATAAGTTCACAGGCTAGGCACTTGTTCTGAGATCAATTTTTATTCGCTCAAAAAAATTCATTCAAAAATAAAAAATAAATCAAATTTATTAACAATTCAGGTTAACAGGACAACAGAAGAAGCTAACGATTGCGTCAGCCATCTTGCCAAATTAATATTATGTTAACTTACTAAGCAATTAAGCATTGATGTTGTCCGCATCAATCAGTGAGTTCAAGATATCACAATGTGTATAATGTTCTACTGAGTGAGGAACGCGTTTTTAGTCAGAAGCGTTCACTTAATAACTAAACTTTATAAAAAATTGCGTCATATAGAATGTTGAAGAATCTAACCGGTAACTGAGAAATTTGTGTATATATTGACGATAGCTCGGTGAAGCGATTCTTTTGCTGAACGTTCGCTTCACAGAATTACTGAGTTTACGAAAAGTACCGAGTTTTTCCTGAAACCGAGGTTATTCGGTTATTTTTATTACCGAAATCTGTGTTTTATTATATTTTACTGAAAAATCAGTAATAATATTTACAGAAATCAGCAATAGTTGTAAAAAAAAGCCGTTCTCTCAGTATAACTTTATTTTTACAGCACAACATCAGCAAAAAATATTACCGAGCTGAAATTATGGATTTAAGTGTGTAGCTCTAGTAAAAATTGCAGCTCAATCTTTCCTTTGAGTGCTGACTATAGAATTTCAAATATGACAATATCATATGAAAAACTTTAGATGTATTTAATATTTTCACCACCACTGTATACTAGGAACTATTCCAGCCAAAAATTGAACCTTTGATTGAAAATAAAATCCTTTTAAGAAATCTTAAGAATATATGTAAGACAACTGTTATAATAAAAGCAAAGTGAATTATCGACAACAAGTGTATTGACTGAAGTCAATCCCAAAAAATGTTATGATTTGCAGAAATTTACCTTGATTTTATGTTTACCTTACTTCTAAAACTACATTTTCGAAAATACAGAATTCTAGGCACCCCCAGTAGTTACGCCAATGCCCAACATTGAGTACGATTGACTAAAATCTGTCAGAAGTATAGCTACCTAAAGGTGAGTAAAGTTAGTTAGGAATAACGCGTTGACAATT
>JASCZW010014872.1:0-21877 GCA_034211315.2 Aedes japonicus
TTGGTCAAGGTAAAACGCGTGTAAATCGGTGAAATCGTTTATTTAAAAATCAAATTAAATTTCTTTTTCAAGTTCAATTAGTATAAAATTCAGGAAAAATATTCAGTTAGGCTTCCGCTTTTCCAAATCCGAATTGCCGGGCCTTACGCTTGACCCCTGCCATCAGATTTTGTACAGCCACCTTGTCCACCTTCTTCACCGCAGAAAGCCAGTTTGTCTTGAACTGCTGCTCGTCCTTAGCAGTTTCTTTGGTCTTCTTTAGGTTCCGCTTGACAATAGCCCAGTATTTCTCAATTGGGCGGAGCTCTGGCGTGTTGGGAGGGTTCTTGTCCTTGGGAACCACCTGCACGTTGTTGGCGGCGTACCACTCCATGGCCTTTTTACCGTAATGGCAAAGATGCCAAATCCGGCCAAAACTGTGCGGAACAACCGTGTTCTTCAGGAAAGGCAGCAGACGATTATTCAAACACTCTTTCACGTAAATTTCTTGGTTGACGGTCCCGGAAGCTATGAAAATGCTGCTTTTCAAGCCACAGGTACAGATGGCTTGCCAAACCAGATATTTCTTTGCGAACTTTGACAGTTTCGTGTGCTTGAAAATATCTGCTACCTTTCCCCTTCCTTTTGCCGTATAAAACTCCTGTCCCGGAAGCTGCTTGTAGTCGGCTTTGACGTAGGTTTCGTCCGTCCATTACCACGCAGTCAAACTTCGTCAGCATCGTCGTGTACAGCCTCCGGGATCGCGCTTTGGCCGTCGTATTTTGTTTATCATCGCGATTTGGAGTCACTACCTTTTTGTAAGTCGATAGTCCGGCTCGTTTTTGGCTCGATGCACGGTTGTAGACGATACACCCAGCTTATTTGCGGCATCTCGGAGAGATAGGTTAGGGTTTCGCTTGAAACTACCGGCAACTCTCTTTGTCGTCTCAGCGGCTTCCGGGTTTCGATTTCCCCCCGATCCAGACTTCCTGGCTGTCGACAAACGTTCCCCAAACACTTTAATTACATTTGTAACGGTTGATTTGGCAACTTTTAGCGATTTTGCCAACTTTGCGTGCGAGTAGCTCGGATTTTCGCGATGCGCGAGCAAAATTTTGATACGCTGCTCTTCTTGCTTGGACGGCATTTTGACAACTGAAGAGTGAATTCCAAAATCAAAATAGGAGCAACATTCTACACACACACACCTTCAAAACGAGGGGTGTTCAGGTTTTTTAAATGCAAAATTTAAAGAAATACGTCAAGTTGATATTGACCAAATTTTGACCGTATTGACCGTATTTATATTTGCTTTCTCGCCAAGGAAAGTTTCCCGCACAATTCATAAGGACCTGGCCAGGTGTTGTGCAAAGAGATCGATGGACGAAAAGCCTGTCAAACCAAAGGCAGTTCTTCTGGTGCTTCCCTCGTCTCTACAACAGCCCTTCCAGGATTGTTTTTGTTCGAAAAAAGCTATGCTAAGAGCATTGCTTGTTAAATTTCAGTTTGCTAATCAATCTGGTAAATTAACAGTTACCGTTTTTCATACGCTAGTAGAAAAAGTCAAAAAATCTGCGTCTGTAAAAGAAATCGCCTTTTTTCTTTCTTGGATATTGAAGGAGGTTTTGACAATACATCTTATTCCTCAATAGCGCGAGTTATGAAGACGAGGAATTTTAACACTAGGATTGTCAACTGGATTCATACTATGCTTGCAAAAAGAGAAATCTCTTTTGAGCTAGGAGGAGCTTTGAAGGACGTCCACGAAGAACTAGGAATTTCACGCATTATTGTCCAGCTAACGGACACACCGATTGCAACAAACCAGGGAGACAGCACATAACTTCTACCGTCCCCAAAATACATCAAATTTTCATCGGCACTGACGTACCCTTCGAAAAACAACGTGTTTGCGTTCGATCTGACGCACTCTGAAGTAGTAGGCAATGACGACCCGGATGCGTCTGGTGATGTATCCCTAGAGCATAGGCAGTTTTCGAATACAACGACCCCTTCCGGTAAGCAGAAAGTAGAAGATATTTTAAGTATTTCTATAACCGACGTACCTTCAAAAATATCTTCGCTAAAACATAATTTAACTGAAATTCTTATTCATTGCCAAAATTTCAATCGTATGAAAGGTGCAGCAAAAATGAAAGATATATTTAAATTATACTAGGCACATCGTTTTTGGTATTTTTAGCCACTGAAACAAGCTGGGATCAAAGTGTTTGATGTGAAGAAATTTTTGGAAGTATTCTTAATGTATTCAGAGACGACCGAAATATTCATGAGTCCCAGAAAAAGTCTGGTAGAGGTGAACCAGAAATTTCAGCAAAATTCTATTCAGAAATCATCTCTACGACTAAATTCAAAGAATTTGAGCATGTCTGAGTGAAATCATGCATTTCTGACGAAACACAAGTGTTTGCCTCCTTGTATTATCCACCAGGTCGTGCAAATAATACTACTTATGAAGCTTTTTTTTTTCAAAACGCTGAACAAATTGTATCTTAAAAAAACAAGTTGACTTTATTCAGGACTCTGAAAATGAAAACATTTTAGTTCCAGTCACTGGGAACAATGATGAAACACTGCAGTTTGTTTTCGAGAAAACTGCTTATTTAGGTCTTAATAAAATTATTACTGTCAAAAATCAACAGAACTGTTACCTGCACTTTCTTTTGACTAATGGCCATGAAGATTTCTGTATGAATGAACCATTGAATCCCTTGTGAACACAGCACAGCAATCTTTTTCTCTCTCTCTCTTTGTTCATACAACTCGAAGACCCAAGCACTGTGAATTCGAGAAAATTTTTGAGTTTTTCAAAGCAAATTATGAAAATATTAAACGCAGATTAAGAACTGTAAACTGGAAACTAATACTACGGAATGAAGGAAATGTTAATATTGCTGTTGATGTATTTTATAATGTTCTTTTCAGAATTATTTGTGGAGAGGTTTCAATCAAGGTAATATGACGTCAAAAGACAAATAGAACTAATAAAAAATCGCAAGCAAAAAACGCGCAAAAACTACAAAAAAATAACAGCAATGAAGATTTGGAGAAATATTTAGACGTTTGAAATCAACTAAATTTAGGCATCGACATCATACATATTTGAAGAGTATTACACTAAAATTGAAATTGAAATCAAGTCGTGCCCTAAGACTTTTTTTAATAACGTTAAAACAAAATTGAAATCTGACAATTTTCCATCAACCCTGCATCTAGATGAACGCATTGGTAGCAATTCGGAAAAAAATATGCAATCTTTTTGCAACATTTTTTTAGCAAATTTATACCACCTGTTTCAAAACTGATCGCGACCGGGACTGAATTTATTCTAGATTTTCCTTGCAATATAGGTGTCAATGAAGTCACGGTACAAAACATCCTGCATGCCCTTAAAAATCTAAATGTCTTGAAAGGTGCAGGACCTGACGATATTTTCCCGGTATTCCTGAAGAACCGCGCTATGGAACTTACAACTCTGTTGTTTTGGCTCTTTGAAATATTGCTTGAAACTGGAGTATTCCCGAAAATATGGAAAAGCTCTTTTCTGGTTTAAATCTGGCAAAAAATCCGACGTACGTTATTACTGTGGTATTGTCATCACATTTTCCATTTTTAAGCTATTCGAAGCAATAATCAATGAACAATTATTTATCCTGATAAAGAATAGAATCTCAGATATACAACACGGGTTCTATAACGGTCGCTCAACTGCCACAAACTTATTAGAATTCATGACCTATTCATTGATTACTGTGGAAAATGGCATAGAGCATGTTCTTAAATGGCTTGATCCTATCTAACAAACCGCCAGCAAATAAAAAAAATCAATGGAAAGAAATCCCATCCCATTCAAGTCACTTCAGGAGTTCCCCTAGGCTCCCATCTTGGCCTTCTCTTATTCATATTATTCGTAAACGACATTTCCTTTATTCTGAAATCAACAAAAGTGCTTATTTATGCCGGTGACATGAAACTATTTCTAGAATTTTTTGAAGAATTTACCTGAAGTTCTCTGCAGAATTTCCCTGAAGTTCCCTAAAGAACTTCCCTGAAGTTCTCTGAAGATGTTCATGAAGTTCTTCGAAGAATGTTTATGAAGTTCTCTGAATATTTCCATGAAGTTCTCTGAAAAACTTGTATGAAGTTTTCTGAAGTTCTCTGCAGAACTTCCTGGAAGATTTTTGAAAAACATCTATGAAGTTCTCTGAAAAATTTCCATGAAGTTCTCTGCAGAACTTCCATGAAGTTCTCTGAAGAACTTCTATGAAGTTCTCTGGAGGACTTCCATGAATTTCTCTGAAGAACTTCCATGAAGTTCTCTAAAGGACTTACCCGAAGTTTTGGTAAGAACTTCTCTGAAGGAGTAATCAGAAGTTGCCAGAAGAACGAACCAAAAAATACCAATATTGGGGTAATCAGCCTCTTATGTGTACTAGCGATGAACATTCATTACATATTCACAAGCAGACCAGGGCCATGCAGTGAAATAATTCTGAATTATGATGTCGACCGTCTGGAAGACCATGATCACCCGAATAAACTTCCTGAAAATAATAAATTCATACATGATCTTGAAATCAAAATACAGGTATTATAAAAAGTTCCCATGACTAGTGGATGAATTCTGATCTAATATGTACACCGCTCAAAAAGCTCTGAACCCTCGAATATCTTTTTTGAAGATGCCATCTTGCGATATCTCAATAATCTCGAGATCCAGATTATACAGTAGGTTTACGAACTCACTAGCACCATGGAGTAAGATAATTCTGAACTGTTGAGTCGAGCATCTGGAAACTAATAAATTTACAACTAACTTTCCTGAAAACAGCGAAAATATACACGATCTAGATTTAACAAATCTGTCACCCGATCGGAGTTTTTTTCAGGGTTCAGGAGCTCCTTAATGTGCAAAAATGATTGAGAGCCACGAATTGCAAACAGTTGATCGGTAGAATCGAGAGCTGCATTCGCAAAGTTGACAACACTTCTGTTCCGACATCAAACGGAATCTTCGCTGAACAGCCGATTACGGAACGTTTTCAAATGCTCACTAACTCTTCTTCATCAATGGACGATGTATCTCTAATAATCTGATCTAATTCAAGTATGTTTGTCTTTTTTTGACAGCTTGAGAAAGGAATTCCAAAATCTTAGTTGCCACCCGTTACGATCGAGTACTGACCAAGTTTCGACAGATGTCTAACGGACATTGTAACAAACCTAAAAATAAATCTTGGACAAATCCCGGATCACAAATGAAAAATTTATTTTCGTTAATTAGCTTCCAATCGTTTCATAAATGGATTTTGTACATAGAAAAATTGTCTCGTATTTTGTATGAAACACTCATATCGCTTCTTATCTGGTGAAATGCTAGCATTACACCTTTAAAAAAACACGAAATGAATTTTGTGAAGACCAGCCAATCGCTGTTTCTCTTTCATCGTACCCATGCACAGTGGTGTTATTGTTGACAAGCGCGGGAATGATTTATTTATCCCAAAATAAAAATTAAAGCACTCTCGAAAGTTATCATTTCTTACTCATCAATCAAGTATCTTCTTAATTATGACCTAGTGAAATCAACCACGGACTCAGTAACAGATCTTCCCAAAAATACAGGATCGAGGATAAATAAACGCTGGATAACTCTACGTGGTTACACTATTTGTCAATCACATTTCGAGTCGATAAAGTAGATCTGCCAATCATTTATGCCACCACCAGAGCGATGCTTCCTTTTGTTCTTTGACAAAATGTTCGAAGCTCTTTGTATTGTTTTCGTACAATGCACGAATGTTCTTGCTGTGTGTATAATGGCTTCGCGCTTTTGACAGTTGCGCGTGTATCATTAATTACGAAGGTATCTTCATAAAAAGCAACGAATCAGTTTCCTTGCAGAACACAACGAATAGATTCGTTAGTTCTACCTTCAATTTCGTAGTATAAATTTAAATAAATTTTCACGGTAGAGGAATGCTCTGAGTAAGTCAAAATTATTTTTTGCAGTAAAATTAATTATCAATTTAATAAATTGGCTAGTTATTCGCTGTTTTGGAAGGAAAAAAACATGTTTGTTTCACCATCAGAAGGAGGTATGGTTTCCCTGTTCGGTAAAGTTGTATGGTCTTATTCACGAAAACTGATTTCGCGTTTCTGCTTGTTGACCTTGATTTATATAAATTTATACATGCAATTAACTCATTTAATTCTGTGGCTTTACGATATTTTATGTTCCTCAACATTGTAATAAATCAACGAGTACATTGGAATTAACATTGGGTGACCCGTAATACTAGGATGACTTTAATATTACAATCACCCCAATATTAAGGGTCACCCAATATTAACTTAAATGTAACCGTTGATTTCTTTAAAATTTTGAGCAACTTTAGAGAACGTAAATCCACCGAATTAAATGCGTTAATTGAAGTCATGTAAATTGTTCCAAAACACCCGTTTAACAAACGTTTGTAAACTAATGACTGACATCGCTCTTCATTACACCTATACAATTAAAATTCTCACCACACTGGATTGAACGTGCATTTCAACAGATTTTTTTCTATCAATTCCAAACGTACTGCTTAAGGGTAAACTGACCAGTTCGTTTGAATGGTTGGTTAATAAATTTGCGCAACAGTGCTACAGCGGAAAAAAAAACATTCCAATTGGGTTGCTATGACGCTGTTTCATTCGAAAACTGATAACTGGAACTCCGCTTGCTGTGCATTTTTTTCCTCTCTCTCTCTCTCTCTCTCAACCAAAACGCATTTCTTCGGATGCCGGACGGGAGATTTCCCAACAAAACCCGCGTATATCGCAGATAACTGTGCATTGGCCAACAAATAGTTATAAAGCTAATCCACGAGGCAAAAACCCCTCGGCGAGGTTTGGCTGATTGCGAGAAAGCTAACATTAATTTTTCCTTGGGATAGTCCTCATCATCATCATCATCATCATGAACGCTCGCTCGGGCGCTGTTTGTCAAACATCATGAAGATACACCCCGAAACATCGCAACCGTCGATTGTGAAGGCTATGTAACACCACAACATAAGACGAAAAAAGCACAGCACAGACGTCGATAGGAACGGAACAAATCGTCCGATGATCGACACTTGATTACTTGACTTGAGCAGCTGGAGACACCACCACCACTCGACACAACAAATGAGTGAATTCGAATTTCAGCCTTGATGACTCCCCTATCCATACTGTGTCCGCGGCTCATGTTCCTGCTCAATGCAAGTATCTCTCGTATTGAGTCACATTGGAATTGATTGCGCTGCTTAACTCTTCCAAGCAGCAGATACCTATTAGTTACAGTTATCGTGAGGAGCATGCAAACAATGTTTTGATATGTTGATTTCAAACCGTTTTCGTTGGCCTCCCACACGGAAGGCAGCATGGACGGATAGAGTTTCACTTTCGTTGAATGTTGATTAATTTCACTTTCAATAGCCATTTTTATCTTGGACAATGTTGGATGAGATATTGTATAATCTTAGAGAGGGGGTGTTCGTCAGAAAATATGGTAATCTGTAATCGTGAGAACTGAATGACGATGGTTAGCTGGGCTCGGCTTGACACTGAAGGTATATGTAAGCCACATGCGAAGTAAAGGATGTTCCGATCAAAATTTGGTCAAACAGTAATCTGTGTGAGTCGATCAATGTTTATAATAATAAGTCAAATTCTTCTTTTTTCAAGTTCAGTTAATACAGAATACAGGAAAAATATTCATCTAACCTTCCTTTTTACCGAATGCGAATTGCCGGGTCTTTCGTTTAACACCTGTCTTAAGATTTTGTACAGTCTTCTTGTCCACTTTATTCGCCACAGAACGCCAGTTTGCCTTGAACTGTTTCTCGCTCACAACAGCTTTTTGAGCTAGAAATTAGAAGAAAAATTAGTATTTTCCACTTAATTCAAACTACCCTTGCTTATCTTGACAGATACGCGTATTTCGTCTACAATGTGCAGACTTCTTCAGTGTCTCGTACTAATAGCTCGACTTAAGTTGGAATTAAGTGAAAAATACTAATTTTTCTTCTAATTTCTAGTTACAGGTATTCAACTAAACAGCTCAAACCCTCTTGGATTTTAAAGATCAAAGCCAAACTTAAATTTTGGTCGTGTGCGTCTGTCTCATAACTTGCTAGTAGACGAGTTTGTGATCATAGCAACCGACATGTTTTGGTTGATTATTTCGTGAGCGGATTTGTAAAACGAAGAAGCGGGTTGAGGAAATGTACGTTTGCAGCAAATCGTGAACTAGTCTTTTTCATTTCACCTTTCCACACATGCACGAAGTCACACTCATACAATATTGTTAGTTTATGTAGAGATTGCGGATCTGAAGAAAACATTTTCATGATCGGAAAGCAATCTACATGCTCTTAATAAGTCTCTGCCATTAGGAACTTTATTTCCATGGCTATGAAATTGGCTAATTTATGAAGGTATGTTTTGATAGATCAGATTTAAGTAGAGGGATTGACGTCTAAACATTGGCAGTTCTAATTACAGATTACGTATGTAAATCGTATCCATAAACAAATCCATAGCTTATTAGATATAACTCTGCAGGACCAAATGTGCATGTACAGGGTGCGGCAGAAAATAATGCGAAAATGTTCAAACTTGAGTAGTGGGTTAATTTGTGTAGTTAGTGACTAATTTCTGTCGAAAGCGTATTTGTTGATGTTTACTTTCAAGTGCTGCATCCAAACATTTTATTTGTTTAATTGAAAAATTCGTCAAAATGTTCGCGAAAGAAGTGATCACCAGTTTGTTGCTCGCCCAGAAGAAGCAGAAAGAGATTGCCAAGGTGGTAGGGTGCCATTAGGCAACAGTTTACCGCAAAATAAAGTCCCTGCAGGATGGTCCTAAGCAGCGAAAGCCGGGAAGTGGACGTCTGCGCTTTGCACGCACGCCGAACGTGATCAAATCGGTCCGTGCAAAAATTGCTCGCAACCCGGTGCGTTCGATAAGAAAACTTGCAAAGGAAGCCAATATTTCGGAGAAATCCATGCGGAGAATCATCAGAGAAGACCTGCATGCATCTTCCAGAGCCAGAGTGAAACGCCACTTGATTACGGACCGGGTCAAGGAATTACGAGTGACTCGTTCCAAGAGATTGCTTTCTTTGTTGAAGAAGGAAAAAATGATAACCCTGTTCTCCGACGAAAAGCTTTTCAGTATCGATGCTGTGACCAACAGCCGCACGGACCGGTTCATTTCACCGCAACAAAATAGAGAACGTTCCGAAAAAGTGAAATTCAAATTTCAAACCAAACATCCGCCTGGTGTCATGATGTTTGGCTTGGTGGCGCCCAACGGTTTGAAAATGCCGCCTGTTTTCATTGATGCTGGAGTTAAAATCAGTACCGAAGTGTAAATCGGTATTTTGAAGGACCAAGTGCTTCTCTGGGTGAAGGCCAACTTCTCCGAGGACCAAAACGTTGTCCTACAGCAGGATGGAGCACCGTGTCACACGTCCAATCGAACCCAAAAATGGTTGAACGATAACATGAAGTTTTGGCCGAAGGATTTGTTGCCCCCTAGCAGTCCAGATCCTAATCTGTTGGATTATTCAATTTGGGCATATGTTGAAGAACGAGCCTGCAAAACACCACACCCTAGTGTGAAAATCCTGAAGTCAACCATAACACGCACATGGCAGTCAATGTCGGAGGACTACGTCCGAAAGGCATGTTCTGGCTTCCGGCGTCGGCTCGAGGATGTTATTAATAAAAACGGAGAACACAATGAAAAATTTGTTTAAAATGACTTTATAAAGATAACTGCACTCGAAAATGTTGATATTATTGCTTGAATGAGTTGAAAATGGGATTTGAAAGAAATAGAACCAATTTTCGCATTATTTTCTGCCGCACCCTGTAGTTTAAGTGTTCCTGCTAGGCTAGCATAGTTCGCTAGCATATAGCACCTTCACTACCGTCTGCACTTCGGAGACAAGAAATTTGGATACAGCAGATCTGGTATCTACAAGATTATCGCCTTGCTGGACGAATGAAAGGACATCGAGAGGACAAACCCACTCCATACAAAAGGTAGGAAGAACAGTTAAAATTGTTTTTTTTTTGTCGAATCATGACTTTCCTAGCAATTTTCGGTCATTTAATCCAAATTTGAGATCAAAACTGAGATAGATCGAAGTGTGCCTTGTTCGATGATGGCAGCAAGTATTTTTTCCGCGAAAATTTCAAACTAACTTCCGATTTTTCGTTGTTTTTAGTTGTTTTAATCAAATTGTTCCACCCTCGGGAAAATGAAAAGTACGAAAAAATAATACTGATCGAAGGCGGATATCAGGCGAGCTTGAGTTGGCGATGAATGCGCATAGCAGAAGATTTTTAATCGGAGAGGAAAAAGTGTGTGTATGCCTTTCGGCAGTATTTCAGAAGAAGAATTGGATTCGGCTAAGGGGTGGATCGCTCAGCACACGTTTCTTCTGTGCTATTTTTTTTGAGTGTGTCTACGCATTGCAATGTTCTCGGAATGTGCCGAAGGTGCCGATATGTTGACAGCGTAATTGTTATTTTCTGCTGAGCCTGGCAACCAGGCAATGAATATTAGCAAGGTTGCTGGTTTCTTATTTCTATTAGCTCAACTCAACATGTGGTATGGATTGAAAATCGAAGTGTCCCTAGTGTGTAAAACATCGTTGCTGGATCACAGTTACCCTTGGGTGAGGTCTCTTCATTTTAAGATTTTCTATTTCCAGAGAGTGTATAGTAGCACTTTAACCATGAGCCGAACAAAGATAGGACATTCATTCATTAATGCTAGAGTCCTAGCCGCTAGAAGACGATGGCCATTCTCAGGCATACTTCTCTTTTCAAAGAGCGACTAATGGCGCTATAAGCCATATCCGGCAAGGGGCAAGACAGCTTTTTTTGTGAGTAACTTTTTTTCTTCAAAGTTACTTAGGATTCATCAAATTTACACACACTATAATTTTCTTCTCCCCCTAAGATAAAGAGTGATGGGAATGCCAAACAATGTTTGCGAAAACGAAAAAACAACATCACTCATATATTATCATAAAACTCAGGTTCATACAGAATGCATCAGCTTGCATCAACTTGTATAATTTATAACTCGATTTGAAGTATCCTGGCAGCACTGACTTGAATGTGACAGTGGCGACGGTGGCAACCATAGCAACCAATAACAACAACATGTTTACAGCCTGGGAACATTATTTATTATCGTATCGTATCGTATCGTAAAAAGCTCTCATTTGAGGCCCCGATCGCGGTAAGTAGATTGTTTGATTTGTTCATTGTTATTCTTGTACGAAGACGAAAAACAGATGGAATATGCTGAATATCTTGACTATATTCAGATACAAAAGGCAGCCGTGTACCGTACTGCTGCTGATGAAATCTGTTGGTGGGTCGCTAGGGTGGTCTGCACAGACAGAATATGTGGAATTTATGGACTGCCGAACGAATCAGCCGAAAAATCGAAATATTGAAAACTGCCGACTGCCGAAAAATCGAAATATTGAAAACTCCGTAACACGTAAGCACGTAACACGAACTACTGAAATTATTATTAATAACATATTAATTTTCATGAGTAGAGGGTGATGATTACCACAACATTGATACGGTAACCGTTCACGACAAAACTTGATAATTGCAATTTCACTGTCAAAATCAAGCTTTCCACAAGGTAGGGATGTTCAAAATCACAATATGAATCCAGTGAATAAGAGATGTTCATAATTGCTCAGAGTTACTCAGGATTGCTCAGTGTCTTGCCCCTAGGCGATTAAAATTAAAGTCTACGATTAACGTTATTGCTTAAGGCCACTATCGACCTAAAAGCAGAGATCGAAATTCTCACTCAGGTGGGTGAAAACCATAGCTCTCTGTCTAAAGCAGGTTGTCCATGAGTGGCGCACCGTTCACTTTTTCATCTTTCCTTTTTCGCCGATAATTCATTATCTTCTCTCTTGCGTATGCGAAAATATCTCTCTCCGAAATTCAAACGAAAATGTTTTCCTCATGGTCACATTTTTCACCTGACAACATGCTCGCTAAACCTAAATCGTATACGAGGAGCAAAAACCGAAAATAACGCCAAACCGGTGCGCACTGGTACCGCCATGGACCATCATTATCGAATTATAATGACATAATACAACATAAAACATGAAGACTGGTGCATTTTTCAGGTGTCAAAAGTAAGTGAAAAACAATTATCGGCATCTAGGATTCACTGACAAAAGATACGATTTATCAGCTACTCATGCTCTCCGAAAATTATAAATCGCTGTTGCTTTTCTCGCGAAAACTGCTGTGAGCGTATAATAGTCTCTCGCTTCATCATTCTCATATGCTTCTCAAGCGGTGAAAAGGACGTTTCTCTTCTCAAGTAGGCGAAAATTTCAGTCTCTGCCTAAAAGTAAAGAGGTTAAGGAATTTTGTTCAATATTGGAATTTTGACAGTCGATCTGCATGGAATGAAATATCACCTTAACATACGGAATAATCGAGCGGAATATTTTTCCGAAAGTAAAAGTGACAGCTCCCTTTAGTTTAAAAATTCCAATTTTATTTTCGTTCTTCTCAGGTGGATACAGCTGCAGAAATTTATTTTCGATTCTTTACTTTTGCGTTTCAGTAAACGGAATTTAACATTGGTTTTTATGATAGACATTTTTTTTTCTTTCGAACACGATACCGACCTTTAGGTCTAAACCGTGTGAAGAGAAATGGAGCTTCACATAACTTTCTTGGACTATGTATATGTTGCCAACGACGATTTTTAAACATTTTTTGTTCTGTTTAGCAAACAGGGCAGTCCGAAAAGAATAACGGACTGTTAAACCAGTAGAAAAAAAAGGAAAAAAAAAATATACAATAATATAACAGTTTCTAAAATTAAATCCTATGAATAAAACCCCGCTTAAAGGGTATGCAATTTGAAGATTTGGTTGATTTATTTTGCTGACCATTTGGTTTCAGTGACACCTATTGTGGGACACCCTGTACTTTAGCAAAAAAATTGTTTAGGAAAAGTTTTATTCTTCATTTTTTGCTCAATCGTTCTTGTTTAATCCTCTTTTTGTTCCACATAAACTGCCATACAACAATAAGCCGTTTAAAAGAAAATGTATCATGATTAATGGAAATTATAAACCTGCATGACGATTGAAATGAAAATGAAAATTTGTTTTGCTTTCATGAAAGCATCTATTAATAAATGAGGTTTTGAAACGGCATTTATGAAAATAATGTCGAGGCTTAACTGTTTTGCAACGCTAATTTGCTATATGCAAGACCGATTAGCTGTCAAATAACTTATTTGGTAACCAAGCTGCTGTCAGAAAAGAGTTTTGACAGTCAAACTACATCAAAAATTAGTCCACAGGAAGGAAGTTTATACGAAAGAATACGGGAAAGCAATCGACCTTAACTGGCTGATTATTATTCAGAATTCTCATGAAGTTTTGCTTAACATTTCACTTAAACGTTCCATTTGTTTCCCTTTTCTTAGTTTCTCGCTATGCGAATCCATATTTGTTTTATTTTATTATGACAACATTGTTAAAGCATCTTATTATAAACTTTAAGTTCTACAAAATACTACAAAATATGCTCTATACTCTTATCATTTCCAATTTGTGATTTCAAATGGCTAAATGATGGTTTTAGTAATGATAATGCGTGTTTATGAAATATGTTATCGTGACTCTTTTAAACAAATATTAAGGAGCTTTATTATTGAATTACTGAACAGTTTTATGAAGGGATAGAGTTCCTCGTCAATTATTTTTTTTAAAGCTAGACTGTTTTTGATTTCACCTCCCTGTTAGAAAAGGTTATAAAAACAGCCTCAAGTAAAATAATCAACTATAAATCTTTTGCATGGGTAAATAGCGTGTGTTTTGCAATAATAAAATCCTTAAAAATTTAAACATAGTTTTAAAGGCAGCAGGATTATAACATAAGAACGTTGAGGTCAATCAACGACTACTAGTAGCCATTGCATGGCTATCTGAACGGTTCAAAACATTTGTTAAATCAAATGTTTCTTAGATCACAAACTACCAGGATTCATTCAGAACAATTTAGAATTCAGTGATTTTGAATCTGAAAATAGGATCCATACAAGAAAAAAGTTATAACCCAAGTAACAATATTAGTTTATTTCAGCCTTATAGCCCTCTCCCGGCTTTGTTGATAACACAACATTGGAAACTGTTTTGTCTACCAACGCACAGTGGGCAAAAATGGATCCAAAATCCCATTAATTTAGACGGCGCAGGGTAGGAGTCCTGAAAAATAGCTTTCCTTATGAGAAAAAATGCAGAAAATCGAATGGTGTTGGTTTCATTTCGGGTTGATCACAGTAAGTGTCCCATTTTGCCCATTTTTCCCCTCATTTTGGATGCAAATTAGGTTTATTTATTACCCAAAAACAGAACTTGGTGCTATTATATTGCATTCAAATGCACTGTAAATTTGCAGAAAAACCTGAAAAACTGAATGGAACAGATTTCACTTTGATCGGATGCCAGGAAGCGGTCCATATTGCCAATTTTACCCGATTCTCCCCTCATACTTGAATGAACTCATATACCATGCGGTTCTGAAGATCGTCACTAGTAGTATTGCTCTCACTTGCGCTGTACTTATGTAAAAATGTCAGGAAAATCGAATGGGGAGGGTTTCGTTTAGGGTTGACCTCAGTAAAGCAAACTTTTGTAGTCGATTTACATTAGAATGAACTATTTTTATTTCGGGTACAATGGACAATTTCCAGAGGTCAACCCTAAACAAAACCATCATTATTCGATTTTCCAGACAGTTTTACGTAAGTGCAGTGCAAGTGAGAGCAGTATTACTAGCGCCGAACCTCAAAACAGCATGATTTATATGATATTATTTTATTATGAGGGGAATTCGGGTAAAATGGACAATTTACTGTGGTCAACCCTAAACAAAACTATCACCATTCGATTTTCCGGGCATTTTTACATAAGATCAGTGCAAGTGAGAGTAATATTACTAGCGCCGATCTTCAGAACCGCATGGTATATGAGTTTATTCAAGTATGAGGGGAGAATCGTGTTAAATTGGCAATATGGACCACTTCCTGGCATCCGATCAAAGTGAAATCTGTTCCATTCAGTTTTTCAGGTTTTTCTGCAAATTTACAGAGCATTCGGGTGCAATATGATAGCAACAAGTTCTGTTTTTGGGTAATAAACTTAATTTGCATCCAAAATGAGGGGCGAAATGGGCAAAATGGGACACTTACTGCGATCAACCCTAAATAAAACCAACACCATTCGATTTTCTGCATTTTTTCCCATAAGAAAAGCTTTTTTTCAGGACTCCTACCCTGCGCCGTCTAAATTAATGGGATTTTGGATCCATTTTTGCCCACTGTTCAACGCCTCCTCAATGCATCTTTGAAGACGAAATGTGTACAAAGTGGCCCACTCCATAGACGGTTGTGAAAGCAAATTAATAAAACATTTCTAAGACCAGAAAGATTTTGAAAATGTTCTAGTGAAAGATGTTATGACCACTTGAGAACCATCATAAGACCTATTGGCCGTCATCAAAACCAGCATAGGGCCGAATGGCCACAGCTGTCAAACTTCTCGGCGATATTGTGGTTGGTTTTCGTTTTTCTGCTCTGTTCGATTCTCTGCTCTTTTGATTCATTGAACAGTAAATAATAGCTAAGAAAAAAGTTCTAGTGACATTTAAAATTCGGTGTTTTTCTACATATCAATGATTTCTTTTATTTCAATATACCGATTGAAAGAAATCACAGTTTTGTCAAAAAGTCAATTAATCTTCGCAATGGCTACTATAAAACTATTTGGTCATTTGGAGTCTTTCGTTCAATGCATTTACTGGAGGCAAAATGGTTTTAAAATGCATTTTCAACTGACTATAATAGGATAATTTGAATGAGTCCTAATACTGCATTTTAAAATAGTATTTTGCACGTTCATAACGAGTTCATAGAGTCAAAATAAAACCTTTGATTGGAGTAAAAGGAATTCTGGAAGACCAGGTTTTAAGATCGTTGGAAAGAAGCTGCGTAGGTTCTCATTAACCTGACTAAAATGTGAAACTTATTGGAACCTCTTACTGCCATAATAAAACCAAGTTGTTTTCTAGTGGCTTTCATAAAACTATAACAAAACTCAATAAAGGTGGATGGATTTGGCAATGTAACTTGGGAACTTTAGATGGCCATCAGATGATCATTTGGAAGAAATAAAAGAATCTTTGAGGTGATTATACACATAGATTTGCAAATACTGTTACAAGGATTAGTTAACAATGAACCGTTGGTTTAAGAAATATAATGTAGCCGGAATAAAAAAGTGTTTGTGGTCGTTTGTAGAATTTATATCGCTAAGTTTGGATTGTTTTTCCCACTCATCCACCCTTTCATGACATTTTTGTAACGAATACAATACAAACTCGTTCCTTAACCATAGCATGAAAAACTTGTGCACACTTAAATTTTATTGCCAAGAAACTGAGCTGCATTAGAGCGATACATCAGCGATATATCGGAACACAGGTAACGAAGAAAAAATCTACAAGGATATCAGCAAATTTAATTGACGACTGTTGGACATTGCATCAAGATTGATTGGGTGTGTCATTTGTTTTCAATTTGGAGGATTTTTTATAATGACGAAAATAGGTGGACCATCCTTCTTTTACATTAAATTTTATATTGATGTGCATTGATACCCTAAAGAGTCCAGTGAGTCCAGAAATGTTCTATTTCGAAAGAAGTCCTAAGACCCGACCAGAAATCGAATCCAACCAGGTGTTGCTTAACAGCACGTCTTCACCGACAGAGCTGTTCTTTCCACTAATCTGCAACCTCTTATGTGAGTTTGGGAATAAACATTTCTAATCGTCAGTTTCTCCCGGTGATTTTCGCCTATCGATTTCAATGAACTGTCATCAAACAGAGTGTCGATCTCGTCCGGGATTTCACCAATCATTTTCACATTTGCATCTCGACTTTTCCTTTCGTCCACCTCAAAACGGTCACTTTCAATTCGATTTCACATCTATCATCCCAATCCACTGTGAAGCACTTTTGCACACGTAAGTACGTACGAATCCACGAAGATTGTATCGCACAATTTCACAATCGAAAACCAATTCCTTTTTCCGCCGCGGCTAACGGGGTCAATTGAAACGGCTTTTTCCACGTCTCGCGCGGATCGTACGAATAGAATGCTGCCGCTGCTGCTGCTGCACCTTCAGAGCAGTGGAATTACTTGCTGTAAACATTGCTCAAAAGCATCGAGTACTTGCTCATTGCGGGTCCACACAAACTTCCACCACACTCCGAAAAAAAAATAAAACATACTATTTAGAAAAAAAAAAATGCTAACCAATCAAGAAGCCGAAGCGAAGAAGCAGAAGAAGTTCAAGACCCAAATCAACACACTTCACACACGCGCTCGCGGCCCGAGAGACCTACAAAACACAACGCGGCCTATAGGAGGCTTACCGCCAGATGGAAAGGAAGCCACAAAAAAAAACCTGAATATCCGAATGGAAGCAAACCGAACTGGCCGAACCGCGAACAAAAACACCGCACGTGGTGACGATCCGAACGCTGAGCTAAGACTGACTGAGCTGAGCCGGGCTGAACTTGACTCGCACGGTCCGGCACAGTCAGTCAACATGCGAGAGAAGACTCTTTTTTTTGCCGTGGTCCCGCCGAGCGATCGATCGGTTGATCGATCAATGATCGTGGTTTCTTGCGGATGGACCAGGTGAATGGGGAAATCTTGTGAGATGTGGTTGCCTGGTAACCACGGCATGGGTCATGGGGCTGGGATGTGTGTTGAAACCGGGTGTCCGTCCATGGTTCATACATGGTTGCTGTTCTATTGCAAGGTGCCACCGCCAGCTCTGCCGAAAGCGAAGAGAGGATCCTAAATTATGCGCCTGTGGCTGTTTCTATCGACAGCGAGTCTGAGTGGTACCGGTTTCGGAGACTACGGAATTCGCATTTTTGTGGGGTCCACTTTTAAACGAGTCAACGATTAGAATATGCAAATACAAATTTGCAACTGGATGTTTTGAGATTTGGCGAAAATAAGGAAGAGTTGAAATGCCGGCTACTTGGAAACGAATACAAAAAAATATTGAAAACAGTCTGACTAACTAATGAAAATATGAAAACTATCAACGACCGTCTTCAATGACAGCAGAATCGAACAGACCAGTTCTAATTTGTAGACGTTTTTCGCGCACAATAACTTTCTGTTAGTTTTCGATAATTATGATGAGTTTTTTTGATGTTTTGATTTTCGAAAAAAAAAATTAAACTTCCTAAAATTTGTACTCATTTAGTTCGAAGATAATTTTACATAAGCTTTTATTTTTATTTGTATGTGAATTACTACAAGAAATTCGTAGTTTGTGTTTCCAAATCCCCAATAATACCTCCCAAAATAATTGGAATCAATTATGCACTGTGGAGTTAAAATGTAGAATTTTATAACAGTCTAATCGACGTCCATAGAACTTAGAGAATCGGGATCCTACCGTCAACTTTTCTTTCGGTTACTCGAGATTTTTTGACGATCTATTCGCTCTTCATGGCTTCACATATCAATATCAATTGATCTATTTATAGTCGTTTTTGGCAGATCATTTGATTGTCGGTCAGAGTCCCTTGCGCTGAACTGACCGGTTTTTCGTGCCGCAAGGACTCAGTAGGGATTCTTGGTCAAGACCCGCAGCTCCATTGTGGAAATATCACATAAATTAGTTTTTCCACCTACTACAGATCTATATAAATAAAAATGAGTTGGGGTTTCCTTTGTCACGATTTAACTCGCGAGCGGAAGGACCGTTTGGCAAGATTTTTGCTTTGTTAGATTCGTCTTGGACACCGAAAGTTTCTTATGATGGTTTGAAACCCCTCCCTTTTCTAGAAAGGGAGGCTCTCGTACAAATGAAACAGAAGTTTCTGCATAACTCAAGAACTAATCAAGCAAATGGAACCAAATTTGGCATGTGGGGTTTTCTGGAGGAGAAAAATGTTTCTATGGTAGTTTGAGACCCCTCCCCTCTCCTAGAAGGGGTGCTGTCATACAAATAAAACTGTAATTTCTTCATAACTTTAGATCTAACAATGCAAATGGAACCAAAATTGGCATGCGGGGATTTTAGAGGCAAGAAATGTTTCTACGATAGTTCGAGACCCCTCCTCCTCTCTCTCTGTTAGTTTTGGGGGCGGTGCTCTCAAACAAATGAAACAAAAGCTTCTGCATAACTCGAGAGCTAATCAAGTAAATAGAGCCAAATTTGGCAGGTAGAGGTTTTTGAAGGCAAGAAATGTTTCTAAGGTAAATCGAGACCCCTCCACCCTCTGTAAGAGGGGGGCTCTCATACAAATGAAACACAAATTTGCTTCAACTAATCAAGCATATGGAACCCATTTTGGCATGTGGAGGTTTTTGGAGGAGATAAATGTTTCTATGGAAGTTTGAGACTCCTCCGCCATCTGGAAGGGGGCGGGAGGGGGGTTTCATACAAATGAAACACAAATTTCTGAATAACTCGAGAACTTGTCAGGCTAATGGAACCAAATTTGACATGTGTAGGTTTTCGAAGGCAAGAAATATTTCTAAGTTGACTCGAGCCCCTCCCTTCTCTGAAAGGAGGGCTCATATACAGTTGAAACACAAATTTCTAAATAACTCGAGAACTTATTAAGTTAATGGAACCAAATTTGGCATGTGGAGGTTTTTGAAGGCAAGAAATGTTTCTTTGGTGGTTTGAAACTCCTCCACTCACTGAAAGAGGGGTCTCTTATACAAATAAAACACGAATTTCAGCATAACTCGAGAACAAATCAAGCAAATGGACCCAAATTTGGCATGTGGAGGTTTTTGGAGGGTAGATTACTATATACATAAAAATGAATTTCTGTCTGTCTGTCTGCCTGTCATACCCTTATAGACTCGGAAATTTCTGAACCGACCAACGTGAAAATTTATATGAAGGGTTTTTTTGGGCTGGGGAAGGTTCTTATGATTGTTTGAGACCCCTCCTCCCTCAGGAAGGGGGGCTTTGATACATATGATACACATTTTTTTTTTTTCAAAACTCGAGAACTAATCAAGCAAATCGAATCAAATTTAACATGTGGGGGGTTTTGAAGGCAAGAATGTTTCTATGGTGGTTTAAGACCCCTCCCTTTTTTGAAAGGGCTGGGGGTTCAAACAGATGAAACTCAATTTTTTATTATAATCGAAGAGCCCGGTTCGAGAAGTGATCAAGCAAATGGAACCAAATTTGGCATGTGGGAGGTTTTGAAGGCAATCATTGTTTGGTGGTTTGAGAAACCACCCCCTCTGGAAGGGATGGCTCCCATACAAATGAAACACAAATTTTTACCAAAAATGATAATTATTCAAGATACTTAAACACAAAACGTGTATTTCTCGAGTAAGAAGCATGTTTTGATAGAAGTTTGAACCCCTGCTTATTCAAGAAAAAAAATCTCATTCCGAAAAAAAACCCATAAAAGTGCCAGTTGCATTAAATTTTCCTTCATTTAGTTGCAAGCGTAGCAGCGCACGCACCGGGTTCAGCTAGTTATCTCTTAAATTTCAGGGAAACTCTCTTCTGATCTTCTGCAAGGCTCTTTGCTTTATTCTGGGAAGTTTCCTTCTGAACTTCAGGCAAAATTCCTCGTGAACTTCTTGGCAGCCACTCCTTATTTTTTTTGAAATTCACATTTAAGAACTCAACCTTACCTTCCAGAAACATTTGGTAACTTTTTTCCTGAATATAGTACTTTCTAAACTTCTGATAAGTCCTATCCTGAAATACGCGGAAAGTTTCTGCAAAACTTTGAGAAAGTACTCTCCAGAAATTCTTGGAAAATCTTCTTTAGTTGTTAGAATTTTCTTCCTGAACTTCTGAGAAGTTCTTTTCTGAACTGCCGAAATAATATCTTCTGAACTTCAGGGGAGTATTTGCCTGAACTTCGGGGAAGTTTGTTCCTGAATATCTGAGAAATTCCTGATTGAACTACTAGAAAGATCCCCCTATACTTCTGGAAAGTTTCTTCCTGATTATATCAAAAGAATCTACCATAACTTCTGGGGTTTCGTGAAATTCGCGAAGTTCTCATTCAAAAATGCTGGAATTTTCGATTCGGAACTTTAGGGAAGCTCTCTAGCACTTCTGGGTAGTTCCAACTGAAGTTTTTGGTCTCTTCGCAACTTCTGAGAAGTTCTCTTGTGAACTTCTGAGGAGTTCTCTAATATTTTTTTTGAAAAATTCCTTCTTGACCCTACAGGTAGTGCCCTCTCTGGTAGGTTTCTTTCTGAAATTCGGGGAAGTTTTTTCCTGAGCTTATTCTTTCCAAACTTCTTATTGGTACCATTCAGAACTGCGAGTAAAATTTTATTCCAATTTTTTTAGGAAAATTCTCTTAAATTTGTTCTTGAAGTTTCTTCCTAGACTTCTGAGAAGTCCTTATCAGATCTTTTGGGAAGTTTTGTCCAAAACTTTGGAGATGTTTATTCCGGGACTATTGGGAAATTCATGCTCATATTAGAAGGAAGCACCCCCAATGCTGCTGGGAAGTTTCCTTTTTTTCTTTCTAAGGAATTTTGAGAAACCCTTATTCTGAAATGCAGAATGTACTCGTCTGAGCTTTGGAAAAGCTGCCAAGCACTTATAGGAAGTTCCAACTAACCATTCGAGAAGTTTCTTCCGGAACTTCTGGGAATTTATTTCCTGAACTTGAGAGAAGTTCTTTCCTCAGGACGCATCGTCCTAAAGATTTTTTTTTCCTGTTTTTT
>JASCZW010014873.1:0-21872 GCA_034211315.2 Aedes japonicus
CCGATCATTTCTCCCCCAGGTGCTGAAACGTGCATCTAGTGCTGCCATCATCACGCAGCGGGTGTGACGAGGTTGTCGTTGGCAACGCTGGCGTGTGTCATTGTAGAGGGCGCTACAGAAGACGCCAGCGCGCCACTGAAGACCCCCGACCACGAACAAAACCCAAAGCCAGCACAACTCGATGGAAAAGCCAGCTGGATCCTCCCTTGACGCCATCGACCACGGAGGAAAGTGTCGACAATCCGTCACACACGAGGATCAGCTCAACGGAGCCACTCCTACGAATACAGGGTCGAGCGGTAAACATTGACGAACTAACGACCACGGGAGGTCAGCGAGCATCAGGATCAACAGCCTTCCTGTCGAATTCCTGGAGTCACTCCAGTGCCGGGGACATTTCCAGCCCCAAGGATGGTTATAGGGCCTATTCAATGTAGGTTCTTGCTTTGTACCATAATATTGTTGGGTGGCAACCGAACGGAACAGAAAGCCATCATGAGTATTATCTAGTCATTTAGTAGAAGGAAGAATATTGAGAGGAATACATTACATGAACTGCCATCTCGAAAACAGAACAAAACTCTTAACAATCGGATGTAAACTTATCGAAAGCAAAATTCTAAACCAATCGAGAGAGGTTCAGTTTTGGCGAGATAACCCACTGTAACTATCGTTTCCTCAGTTAATCTGAAGGCCTAAACGTTTGTTTGACCGAGACACTTTTGAGGCAACTATTTGGATGTAATTGCCAGTTGTGGAGAAAATCTCTTTCTTCGACAAAATGGAATTGGGCGCAAAACACTTGGTTGAGTGAGTGAAGACTTTCGGCTGACATCTTCCAGCTGGGACAGAAGACAGGAGCGAAGGCTTCACTTCACCCACCAATGTTGAAGTAGAAATACCTAACCTCATATACTAATAAATTGCACATACGGTATAGAACAGAAATGGAGGTTACGTGTAGAGAAACTTAGCTGATCGAACCACTTACCTAATAATAGTCAACATAATAGCAAGGAGAGATTTTTAAATCAACCAACAAGCAAGGGACCACGTCTCTTAAGTCGAATGTATAACGATGATCAATGTAGCATTGATGATAAATTACCACATGTCAACATCAACATAACAAAAAGATTTTAACCACAGGGTGTTTCATAAATGAAAAGTCATAAATACAACCAGAGGCAAAAGTTTTCCCATCGAAACTGCAGCTGTTGTGGACACAGAGATAAAAGTCAACATTAACCATTTTTTGAAAAATCTTAACATGGCACATCATACACCTTCACACTACACCAACTTTCACCAACACAAACAACCACCCTATTGTAGAGTTCACCATGCTGTAGAATTTACATACGCGCTAACAAATAACAAAAAAAAAATAAACACAAGGAACTTTCCTTGACTAACGATGAGAAGAAATCAATGGAGGCCTTATTATTGAGAAGATATATGTATGTTATAACAGAATAAACAACAATAAAGAGACCATAGTTAAATTATATGAGCTGAGCAGTATAACAGACAGCTCACAGTTCTATATTGAAAATGTAATAAAACTAGTAGGATTTATAACTTGAAACAATATTCTTAACCAAGCAGATTTCAAAAAACCAACGTCGAGCATCGACTCAAAATAAACTCTCCCATAGTCCAGATCTGAAAATCCCAAACCCCGGTTAGGCCGAAGAATCGTTAACAATTTTAGGAAGGAATCGATTCGGCCATGCAACTAGTAGTTAAATTATGCAATTAATCACCTAAACTAAGAATAGCTAGCAGTTCATCCAGAAAGTGGACGGCTTCGATAACTAGTATGGATAATTAGAGATCAATACTTAACTATGTGAAGAAGAAGGGTAAACAAGGAAAACTGGAAACAACTAGTCATAGACATACACTCAGAATATTATATATTACAACACCATAGTGATCGACGTATATTCCAGTCATTGGTTACACAGAATTATTTGAATTAAAACCCGAGGTGAAGATGCTATAAGGAATTAGGAAATGAAAGAGATTGTTTATAGGAAATTGATCCAATGGAATAAGAAAACCCAAATCAGGATGGTCCGGTTAGTGTGGTGGAGCAGAAAAGAAATCCCGTACGAGTGACCATCAGAGTTCCCTTGGTTTGCTTTCTTATATCTTTAGCGCCGAAGAATGTGTCTTGGTCACCCGCCATAGCTGTGGAATAATTATGTTCGGGTTGGTCACTTATAGGGAAAGTATTGACAGTTCAGATGACAATCAACAACCAATTCCTCGGTTGCTACCACACTTGGCAACGGTGGAGTGGAATGATTTGGGGTAGGTTACAGGTTTTCCACAACTCTAGTCTTAAATACGGCTGTTTCTGTGGCTTCCATCGGAGGGAGAAATTGAAACACTTCACTGCGTCGTGTTGACACTTGACCTCTACAGGATATCCCTGAATCTCTAAGCACGATTTTTTTTTGCGCCACTATTGCTTCCAGATGACGTTTAAACAGCTGATCATTATTGTGTATAATTCCCAAGTGCATTTATTTTTCACGAAATGGTTAACAAATGGTGCACTTTTCCCAACGTTTTACTGAGTCAGTTGGCGAAAATGGAAGGTGTGAGCATCGGAGTAGTTCGTAACGCAATTGGTGAGGAGTCTTCTTTTCACAACAAGAAAAAATCTGGACGTAAAGCTGACCCTGGGGACCAAAACCTGGACCGGAAAATCACGCAAGCTTTTGTCCGTTAAAAGGGTACTTCTTGGGCTTATTACGGTTGTCACCTTAACTATTACTTTCACTTCATTTGAACATCATCTCACTTTTTTGTATGCTATTACTGGTATCATCGTGATCAAACACGAACTCCGTGAGGTGGACGTGATGGTGTAGTGAAAATCGTAGTAGCCCTAAGAAAATCTACGGTTGCGTCTCCTTTTTCGGGGGCCGTGGCAACCATAATAACACCGAGTTCATTCTAATCGTCCCCGCGGATGAACTCTTTCATAATTTTTCACTTGAGTGACACTCGTAGTAAGGTTTTTTCTTTTCACCTGTTTTCACCAAAACCGTAATAAGCCTCTCTGTTCGAGATGTGGCCAAAAAGCTGTGAACTTCGAAGAGTAACGCTGACCGAGCCAAGACACGACACAGACTTTCAGGAAGCAGAAGAAGCCAAAACTAAAGGAATAACAAGCAGCATCAGGCAAACCAACTTCCATCATTTAAAAAAACTAATATGCAAGGAAATTACAGCTTGTCTCTGACAAGTCCTAATAACGTGGGTGAAGTTCGTAGTTCGTGTATTGGATAGTTATGTTATGCATTATTTCAAGTTTATTATGAGCCTGCGTCGGTGGTGTAGTGGTAAGTGTAACTGCTACTTTGCACCCCAGCGGGTCTGGGTTCAATCCCAGTCAACATCGGTGGTTTTTCTGAGGCGAAAAAATCTGGTCACGTCTTCCTTAGGAAGGGAAGTAAAGCTGTTGGTCCCGGCTCATAATCATGAGTCGTTAGTTAGAGTCCAGGTGGTGGAGTCGTCTCCCTGGCGTTGGTGATTGTCATCATATGAGGAAATAGGCCGACGAAAAATAAATAAATAAATAAATAAAAAGTTAATCATGTATTAAACATTTTCAGGAAATACTGGATTTCCGCAGGAACCAGTCTTGTTACCGTTTCCCGAAACACCCCCGCGCGCTTATCCATTGATGTCTCCTTCAAATCTAGCTCTCGTTTTTTTTAATTCAATTTCTTTCTATTTTAACTGAAGTTTAGGTTTCTCATTTCTCTTTTCTAGGTTGTCCATTGTTCTTTGTCTTGCATCGGCTCTCAAGATTCCATTTTGTTCAAGTTTGACATCCACTAGTATTGTTGATCCAGACCTGTAAAAACAATCATAACAAATCTATTATAACGTACTTCTTCGTGAAGTGTCGGATGCTGAACGCTAGAATCCGATTTATTCTGCGCTTTGTGTGTAGTGAGACGACTCGCATAAGGTTCAAAAACTTAATAGCATTCAAAATAAACACTTATTATTTTTCTAAGGAATCGAGTTCTTGGCCAATCGCCTCCTAATTCTGCTTTACATCTGATTTACTGGTTTCAGCTCTTCATAGCAGGCTGTGTGTTTAACTGTCATTTTTCGTTTGTTTACTTGTTTGTACGGTTTAAATTCTTCGTTTTCAAAATGTACCGTATTGCAAAAGACGTGAAAAGAAAGAATTTGAATACATGGCTACGTGAAGAGGGTGTAAGCATGCGGCAATTGGTGAAACGCTTTGGAATTCATCACGAGGGTGAAAAATGTATCATAGCCAAGTTTGGGGAACACTGTTCTTTGGATGAACTATCAGGAAAAGGCCGAAAAACCCAGAACTTCCAACCCTAAACTAGATCAGAAAGTGGTGCCTCTAATTCGGAAGAACAAATCAATGTCAATCCGTGATTTGGCCAATAAAGCAGGAACCAGTCAGTGTCTGAATGGCTCAATGCATAAAGAAACGGATCAACTTGAAGACCTGCAAGAAGCAGAAAATCGCCAAACAAAGGTCAGAACAGAAGCAACGCGCAGCAACAAGGGCCAGGAAATTGCATTCGCGAGTTTTGCAGCGACCGGGTGCATGTATTTTGAAGGACGACAAGATATATGTCAAATAGGACTCATAAACCCTTCCAGGTCCACAATATTACACTGCCGCCGTAAGGGAGGATGTAAGCGATGCAGACAGGTTGATTCATTGGAGAAGTTTGGCCGAAAAGTAGTGGTATGGCAAGCAATATGTTTCTCGGTATGAAGTCTACCATCTTTTACACTACCGGTACAATCAATGCGTAAGTCTATCGATCTGAGTGTCTGCAAAAGAGGTAGCTGCCTTTATATCAGAAGCTAGCCTCCACTGTTTTGGCCGGATTTAGCGTCGGCGCATTACGCCAAAAACAAGTGTCAAGTGGCTCACGGAATAGCGTATAGATTTAGTTGAAAAAGACATCAATCCGCTAAATAACCCTCAGCTTCGGCCCATCGAACGCTTTAAGGCGATTGTGAAGAAGGTCTTCGAAAAGACTGGTCAAGCAGCTGAGAATATGCAAGAGTTCAAAAAAATTGAGCAAAGGCGTCCACAAAATATGAAGAAACATTTCTGCGAAAATGGATGAAAAGTGTTGGATCAAAAATTCGCAAATTAGTGAAAGAATAATATTAATTTCATCCGGGCTTCACTATGTTCAAATTCAATCCCAAATAATAAAGAATCATCCATTTGTTTGAATAAAACATCTTTTTTTTGTTTTATTTGGAAGAAAAAAAATGTAAATAGGGTAACGGGATGTAATGTTAGCCTAGCTCCTTGATTCGGCCTATGTACCAAATATGTCATTATTTCTTCGATAATCAACAAAATTATGTTGCTATCAGGATGACCGGTTGATTTCAAAGCAATTGAGAATAATCAATCAATTTATAGTAGTTCACTTCCACGTAATTTTCGATTTCTTGAACTTTTGGGGCATCATGATTTCACTGGTTAAGCTGAACAGATTATCTATACGATCTTCCAATGATCTAAATTTGCCGAAATTGAACCTATAAACCGAATATTGCAGCCAAGATGTACAGAATACAGTCACATGTTATAAACTTACAGGTCACATAATTAAAATAACAATGACTTAACAAGCAAACGGTGGACCCAATGTAAGGGACATATTTTTTTCTATGTTCCCAAATATGGCCTGTTGTATGAAAAGCGTAGTAAAAATGTTGTTACTGGTAACATTTACAATACAAATGTCTGAGTTCCGGTTGAATGTTGTTCATATGGCTCATCTTAACACAAATTAAAGTAACAAAATCTGTGTAGAGCGAATTATAATGTTTTGATTGTCGAAGGACCGCTAAATCATGTTTAAAACTCACTTAAGTGTTTTGTAGCAGTTTAAGTACAGTTTGGTTTGTGAAATTGTTTGTTGGGTAGAGCGAATACAGCTGGGAAAGCCTTAAATCAGAAAATCAGGAAGAAACCCGTACGAAGATTGCATTTTATAGAAAATCAATCGAATGGGACGAACTTGCATCCATGATTAGACTCAATTTGGTACCCATAAACCGACATTACATCCATATCCCTCGTAAGTTTCTGACTTTATAAAACAAGTTGTGTAGCTTTTCGTGATACATTTTACTAGATTGCTTATTAAACATATCTTAGGAAGTGTATAGCTAGTTAAATTTTGTTTCTAGCTCAAATACTTTATGAGTTACAATGAAAAAAGTAATCGATTGTTGCATATTAGGCTGAGTCAAGGGACACATACCCTAGCTTTTATTCGATACAGTCCTCAAAAATTTAAAAGGTTATAGGCCCATTGTCGTTGAGTGTTAAAAGTTCGGTAAAAGTTAGTCCGGAAGGAGAATCGGTGGAAGTCACGTAATATTTCACTGAAAACGAAGAGTTTTTGTGGGAAAAGTGCGTCACAGTGTATGGAGTTAACCGGTTTTGCTATCGGACATAGCGCGTTATCTATTGTTTTAGTAATTTATTGTTTGGTTGCGAAAAGCTGCTGTCGTAGCGTGATATCTATTGTTTCGATTAATATTGTTTGGTGGCGTTAAATGCTTCATAGTTTATGGAATGAAGATCCGGGATAAAGTACTGAATCTTGATCGGTGCTGTGCAAACATGGAAAAGGGTGAACATTGATATGTAGCCAACAAATAGTATGACTGGGACCGAAACGAGAACGATAGGCAAAAGTAGGAGGTATTTATATCGTAGGTGGTTAAGAGTGATGTGACCCGCATGAAGACAGGTTAAAGTAATAGCTATTGAAAAGCCTGGGAAACCAGCGTCTGATTACAATTCAAACCGTCCGATCTCTATGATGTCATGTTTAAGGAAATTGTTAGAAAAAATGATAAGAGATGTTTTTCTATACAATCGTGTGTGATACTTTGATGAATACTCTTTGAAATACGGCGTGAAGATTGCGTAACCGAATTACGAAAAATGAGAGCGAGGAATACTCGACCCAATGGATTAAAATTTGCACGTAAAGTTTGTCCAGATTCTGTGCTGGCATGGATGATTCCTCGCGAAATCGAGTATTCGATAGATGAGATCTGCCAACCTTTTTCAATGGTAGAATTCTCTCTCGCATTCCTTTTGTGTGGCAATACGGCTCCGGGGGCTGATAGGATCAAGTTCAAATTGCTTAAGAACCTGCCAGACGTCGCAAAGAGGCGCGTTATGAACTTGTTTAACTCAACATTGTACCGGGTGAGATCCTTTTGAATGATCGTCTTCCGTCTGGACAAATGGGTTGAAACGAACAACCTGCTTTCAGATACTCAATATGGTTTCCGTAGGGGTAAGGGAACGAACGACTGTCTCGCGTTGCTTTCCACAGATATTCAGTTAGCTTTTACTAAAAAAGAGCACATGGCTTCTGTATTCCTGGACATAAAGGGGGTTCTGTTGAAGTTCTTTCAGATAAACTCCACGCTTGTGGCTTTTTACCATTAATGAGCAATTTTTTGTACAATTTGCTGCCAGAGAAACATATGAGCTTTTCTCATGGAACCTCTACAGCTTCATGATTTAGCTACATGGGTCTCCCCCAGGGATCATGTTTAAGCCCCCTTTTGTATAATTTTTATGTCAAAGACATTGACGGTTGTCCAAGTGACAACTGTACGTTGAGACAACTTGCAGATGACGGCGTAGTGTCTGTCACGGGACCCAATGGGGTCGATCTGCAAGGACCCTTACGGATACCTTGGACAATTTGTCTACTTGGGCTCTAGAGCTAGGTATCGAATTCTCTACGGAGAAAACTGAGTTGGTAGTTTTTTCTAGGAAGCATAACCCAGCACAACCGAAGCTTCAAATTTGGGGTAAGCCGATAACTCATTCTGTGTCATTTAAATATCTTGGGTTATGGTTCGGTTCAAAGTGCACCTGGATATCCCACATTGAGTATCTGAAGCGAAAATGCCAGCCAAGGATCAACTTTCTCTGCACAATTACCGGGACCTGGTGGGGAGCGCATCCGGAAGATCTTCTAACGTTGTACCGGACAACGATTTTGTCGGTTATGGAATACGGTAGTTTTTGTTTTCAGTCAGCGGCTCGGTCGCACTTCATTAAACTGGAACGTATTCAGTATCGGTGTCTTCGTATCGCGTTAGGTTGCATGCACTCGACTCACACCATGAGTCTTGAAGTGTCGGCTGGCATGTTGCCACTCTCAGATCGGTTTACAGAATTATCTCTCCGGCTCCTCACCAGGTGTGAAGTTATGAACCCTCAGGTAATCGGAAACTTTGATAAGTTTCTGTAGTTGAACCCTCAAACGCGCTTCATGACTTTGTACCATTTGTACATAACACACACAGGTAAAAAGAAACATTGAATTTTCTGTGTTATCTAATGCACATAAAGAGAATGCTAGATTTGCCAGAATATAATGGGATATTTGATGTAAATTTAAACCAGATAACGCCTGAATCCAGCCTGATGTATGAAAGATTGCCAATATTGTTGTATGGCACATGAAAAGTTGCAAACAATTTCGTTGTTTACGCTTCCTTTAGATTGAATTTTAACGAGGGGATATTTGACACGCTTGTTAAAATTAATTATTTTTTTCTGTGCAGGATGTCAGCCCTTCGTTGAATATTCCCAATCATGTTTGCTTCTTCGATTTTGGAAATTTGGTTTATTTTGATTTATCCATGAAGCAGAAGCTTCATGGAATCCCAGAGCATCATCGTCCTATGAGTGCTCCGGTGATATTTGCTGCAAAGTTTGGTCAAGATGATTCCACTAAATCGTTTTTCACTGACGGATCTTTGATAGAGCAGTCAGCAGGCTTTGGAATATTTAATGGAATTTATAGCGCCAATCGTAAACTTCAAGCTCCTTGTTCCGTATATGTCGCTGAATTAGCGGCAATACACTTTACGCTAGAAATGCTTGGCTCACTAACACCGATTCAGTATTTCATTTACGGATAGTCTCAGTTCTGTAGAGGCTATTCGCTCTTTAAGGCCGGTAAAGCACTCCTCGTATTTTCTCATGAAAATACAGGAGCTTCTAAGTGCTTTATCTTCGCGTTATTTTATCATCATGTTTGTATGGATCCCATGTCATTGTTCAATTCTGGACAATGAAAAAGCGGACTCGCTTGCAAAGGCGGGCGCTATGGAAGGCGATATTTATGATCGACAAATCGCCTTCAATGAGTTTTTTCCTATTTTTCGTCAACAGTCACTCGTCAGCTGGCAGTATAAAAGGAGTAAAGGAGATTTGAAGCGATGGCAACATTCTATCATCCCAAAGGTGTCGAAAAAATCTTGGTTTAGGGGGATGGATGTGGGTCGAGACTTCATTCGTGTCATGTCTCGGCTCATGTCCAATCATTATTCTTTGAACGCTCATTTATACCGGGTTGGGCTGAGCGACAGCAATCTCTGTGAGTGTGGACAAGGCTATCGGGACGCAGATCACGTTATTTGGTCATGTGCTCATCGTGTCATCGTGTCATCGTGGAGTCAGATCTGAGCTTTATGAGGTAGACAACCCAATGTGCCAATTCGAGATATTTTAGCTGTACGTGATTTGGAGTACATGAAACTCATTTATGTGTTTTTGACCAACATTAGCCTTAGATTGTAGTAAGTTTAACCTGTATGCTTACTTTAAGTTTCTTTTTATATATGTATATGTGTGTGTGATTTTTTTCGTTTTAAAAAAACCATAAATTGTATAGTTATAAGTGTTTACATAATTTAGAATTTAAATTTAATGTGTTATGTAAACCATACTTTGAATTTCCACCCTCTTTCCCATCCGTAATTTGTTATCTTTATTAACCTCGAGACGGCCGCGAGTAATCGGCTCTATCCTCCTAACCTTAGTTTTAAGATAAATGATGTATAAAAGTATGAAAATTTGGCTCTGTGAAGTTGATTCGATTGAGCCTGTACAAATAAATGATTATAAAAAAAAACTTGCAGTTAGATGGTTGCATTCTAGTCTCAACTAAATTACAATGAAAGCTCATAATTGATTATGCCTTTATGAAGCAGAGAATAAATTACCTAAAACCACAGACAGACATTCAAGCACGAACAAAACAATTCAAATTTGTTGTGTAAAAATGTCAAATTTTGTTGTGTCAAAATTTCAACGTTGGAATCACCTTGCACAGTTCTAGTCAATGCTACCATAAATCTGGCAGTTTGACTGTTCTTCTAGGTTCAGGGAAGCCATGATTGTACACAGGTAAATGAGATAAAGTCCAATTTCTGTTTGTCTATCAATAACGATGAGATATCATTTTAATTCAAGAGTTAATTTCATAGCACAGGAGATTTTTTGTATTAAAGTTGCCAAAAAGTACTATTAGACACTTTCAAAATAATTAAAACTTGAGGTAAACTTAGTGGAGCCTTCCTGTTCTCAATATGAAATAAAATTAAAAGTAAAAAGTATTTTTACTGAAGAATAGTCAAACTAGTCATGAACTCATGAACTGTCAAAAACTACTGAAAAACTCAGTAAGTGACACGCAAGTTCAATAAAATTTTCAGTTAAAAACTGTGAAATTGGATTTCGTAAACATGTATTTTGTACATTGTCTCGTAAATTGTATGAAACATTCATATAGCTTGTCATCCAACAAAATTCTATCATTAAACCTTTTTGTACAATGTACAAAATGAGTTTCGTGAAGACCAAACAATCGCTGCTTCTCTTAGATGTTTAACTAACTTAATTTGCCAAAACATTGTAAACTTCTTAGCAAATCAGGATCCTATAACGTTTGTGTTTGTACGATTCACGAAAATGTGAATCTTATGCTCAACAGCTTAAAAGTAAATCGCATTTTATGTGATCGCACTATCTATATGGAAGTGAAGTCGCCTGCACATCGTCCTCATTAGATATCAACGCATTAAAAACCCCGCTGATGAAATTCAATCATCAACAAATTTCATTTCGGAAGTCTCCCGTTTTTTGTTCGGATGATCTGATGATACCACTTTGATATAAACGATCACAGTAGTCGGCACATTTTCTCTGATAAGCGGCCTTTATTTTTGCTTTCCAATTTCGTGCTTTGGAATTGAGACGATGGTAGAACATAGCGAAGCCAGTGCTATAGTAGTAGGCGCTTTCTGGTATCAATTCCAATCGGCACGGCTTGGAATGTCTGAATCGAGCAATTGATGTCCACGTCATCCTTTGTCCCAGCCCATGTGATCACGAAAAAATGCAACGACGGTTAAAAGCGAAGGTAAATTGTAGCACAAACGACGCAGCCAATGCAGTAGTTAGCAATCACCGTTTATAACGCTGCTTGATTTGAGAAGAATCGAATCAAATACAATCCATTTCCCCTAAATTTGGAAAATTAAAAATTTGCAGTTTGACATCAATTCACATGAGGTGTCCGAAAACTATCAGTTAGTTAAAAACCAAGGCAAATACGCAAGCAGAAATATTTGGTAAAGGGAGAGAGATAAATATCATTCCCTTTGCGTGAGTGGAGACCTATTCAATCCATCCCGTTTCTAGAATTTTGTTTATAGACGGTTTTCATTTCATTCACTAGACGAAGAAAACATCGCCGCTCATTCATGCTCTCTTTATTTATCTCTCTCTCTCTCTCCTTCTCCTCCTAGAATCGAGTGGCCAGTGAAGATGTCGACAGATTTTTGCCAGTCGAAGCGAGCATCACATCCGACGAGGTTGCGCCACCCAGCGAGACGGTCCATAGGCAAATCAACGTGCTTGGAATAAAACGTTGAAAACTAACGCAACGGCACAATGGAACTTGGCGAATTGATGGAATACTTTGCTGATGCATCCACCGGACAGGTAAATGGTATTTGAATAAATTAATAATGCCATTATCACACCTATTTCATTCATTCAGGAATTCGAACCAAGTCTAGTTTATTTGCCGCAGCACTTGTTCTTGTGGACATTGCTACTGTCGGAGATCCGATACCTCCGCCGGCATTCGTCAGACGAAAGGCATAAAAGTACTTCAGAATTGTTGATTTTGTCGCTGAAAAGCATTCTGAATGCAGCACTGATACTGTTTGCTCTTCTGGGAATCGGACGTCCAGTGACACCCTTGATAGTGCGAATCTGCGAAGCACTATCTTATGTATGTATATTGTATATCAACGCAAATTATCTCCGTTATCATCATGCTCGACGATATCTTATTCTTACCCCGTTGTTCTTCGTAGATTATCACGCTGACATTACTACATCTCGGTGAGCACCACAATGTACGCGATCAGACGTTTTTGTTGTCATTTTGGACGTTGGAGGTGTTGGTCAATCTCATTCGTATCGTCCAACAGCTGACGGTTGGAAGCACGAGCTACATGGGAGCCTTGCTTGCGCTTGCGCTCCTGACGGCATTCTCGAGTATGGCAAAAAAGGAGGAACGTGACAGCAAAGTTGAACCGAACTTCATTCGGTCGATGTGCTTCACTTGGTTCAGCGAGGTGAGCCATAAAGTGCATCAATCGCAGTTCGATAATCTTGCGGTAATGGATGACGATTTGAAAGGGCAACATTTGATCGAACACTTGAACAGCACGATAACGAGGAGGGGCCAGTATGAGTCGGTTTCGACAAAGGATACGAAAATGCATCCTGAAATTACTATGTGGGGTTTGCTGCGGCCGTTTCTTCAAGAATTCATCTACACCGGCTTGAATCGATTTATACTGACGGTACTTTTCTTCATCTGCCCACTTCTGCTTAGGTAAGTGCATTTCAAACGCCATGAATAGAGTGGAAAAATAAGAAACACGAAGGAAACTCTATTGCTGAATTTATCAATCTAGGAGTTACGGTTCACTTTACTTATTTAGATGGGACCTTTTTCTAGGACTCTATGCAGGTCTCTCAATTAACTTTCCTAATGCTTCCGGGTCAATTTGACCCGAAACGCACCATCAAATTGCGATTACTTTTAAAAATAACAACCTATGGGCATAGACATAGCCAAGGTGGGCAAGGGGGGGGGGGATGTCCCGCCCTAACTGTTTTATTTAATTATTAGATTTTTAATGTTTTTTTCAATTTTCTTTTGTTAATGTTTAATGTTTGTCAGACTACCCCTTTGAGTCAATGAAAATTACGCGAAGTTGCCCCGATTTTGTGCCAAGTGACAAGCAAAAAGTGCAAAAAATGTCTATTCATGAGATCTTCTTAAAATAATAACATCAACGTCTGAACATTTCATTTCAATCTGCTGCTAATTTCTTTTGTTGGAGGGGTGAAGTAGTCTTTGCCTGGCCAGTTGTTGCCCTCCAACGTGAGGTCAGGGTTGCCACATGTACAGATTCATCTAGATTGACACAGATGTTTTTCAATGTTTTCATACAAATATCTGTACGTAAAGATTACAGATTTTTGAGATATACCAAGATTTTTCAGATTTTTGACAATTGCTTGTCCACTCAAAAACCTCAAATTAAAATCCAATTTTTTACCAATTCTACTTTAATTATGCTGTTATAGCTCCCAAGTGCACCGGACACCTTGCACCTTGCAATACATTCCTCCGCTTTTCTGTACAAGAACCATTATTTTTGTTTTGGGATCGCAGCAAGCCGTGCTTTGAAACTGACGTGTTTTGTTTTTGCTGCGTCGTTTTCGCGAAACAAAATATCAAAATCAATTCGTAACTAAACTTAAACAAACAATTAAATCATACAAACTCCGCTTGTTTTGTGTACGACGTAGTGAATATAATCGATTCACTCCAAAAATATGAAATGATCGGTAGCATTTCCCCATGAAAATAGTAATTTTTTGTACCCGGAGGCAGAGTTAAATCAGCTTTATTTTGTTTGTTGGTGTTGCCACACGGGTAAAAAAGGTTGAATTAGAGTATTTTTCCGATTATTAGCAGTTTTGAAGTCGATATAGAGTCGCGTCATAACGAGGGATTTTGATAAATGGCTGAGTGTGAAGTGAAAAAAAAGACTAGTGCAATGTAAAAAATGGCCATTAGCTGGTCAGAAGCAATGATCGAAGCTAACGCGCATGCGTGTCAGTGCGTCTGAGTGGCTGGCATATAATTTCAGAAGCACTCATCACGTGGTCTACAGAGGAAGAGCTGTGATTTTTTTCATTCATTGCCCAGTGATTCTGATTTTTCATGTTTAATTTCTATTCGAAAGTGTTTTTACCTGCGATTTTCTTTGTATTTCATTATGCACGAAGCACTCAATATATTAGTGCGGTTCCACGCGAAAAGGATGATGTGGAAATATTTACCGAATACCGGAGAACTTCTCCTTTAGAGACATAAAGGCGTCCTTTAGCATCACAGAGTGGTCGTCTAAATGAAGACTGAACATCAGCAACAATTTCCGGTGAGATCTATCCGATTATAACTAAATTTGAACGAAACTACAAAATACGTGCCATCGTCAAAACAATATGACTTGATGATGGAAGTGTATGCTCAATACTAATTTCCATTTGATATTTGTATTGTGTCTATGCGGGGCTGGTTGTAAGTGAAAGTGACCTCGGAATGGACGTGAGTAACCAGGCATTCTGGAATGACTCACTGGAACTCAACAGAGCTATCGCCTTCCAACTCCCGGGCTAAAAATGTTTGTCGTGTCGACAAAAGTTCGTTTAACTGAAAACATTTTTCTTCCAAAAAAAAAATCAGCGGGACGGTGGGTGTTGGATTGTACATACACACATACACACACAAGAACCTTTATTTTTGTTTTGATTCCCTTTGTTAATTTGACAGAATTCATATATTCTTCTTCTTCTTAGATGTGAGTTAAATTTTTAGGGGCGATTCATTATGCTTGGGACCGAGCTTGAGACCTATGTGCTGGTACTTTCTGAGCCAAAAACTATATCCATATTGTACTTGACTATCCAGCCCTTACTAACACTGCAGTGATAGCTGACAGTCAGTCAGTGATAGCTGACAGTCAACTGACAGTCAGTTTGTGTGTGTGCTTCAAAATGATTTTTTCATAAATTTCTCTTTGAAATTTTTTCGTATAATTTCCCAAAGATTCTATGAAAGTTCTTAGACATTCCTTGAAATATTCCTCCTGGCGTTTGTAAAGCTATTCTTCAGAAGTTTGTAGGCAGTCCTCTAGTTCTAGTTATTCTAGAGGGTTTCTTCTTGCATCTCATTGGCAGTATTTCAAAACATTCTTGTAATTATTATTTTAGAGGAATCCCCACACTTGTAATGTTTTGTGATTCTAAAGGAATTTCCGGAGGACGCTTGAAAGAACTTCACAAAAACAATTAGATAATTCCTGAAGTAATTCTTGGAGAAAATCCTGTTTTGCTCCAATCTCTGAAGAATGTTTCGCATGAATTCCATAATGTCATTTATTTAATTCTGAATTTAAAATAATCTGCAAAGCGTTTTGTAGAATTATTTTAACGTAGGACTACGTTTCTCTTTTCTGTACCGGGTGGCATTCCAAAATTTTGAAAAATGAAAGCGTTACGCAAAAGAGAAAGGTTTTTAAACGCTTATACCTCTTGTTCGACTGAACAGAATGACTTCATTCATACGCCATTTGATCAGAAAAACTCACCAATTTAAACTCACCAATTTTACGCATTGAAATTTAAAAGAAGTTTCATTAGTAGAAGTAGTTCAATTTTTCAATTCACTACTTGTGCTGCCATACAAATTTGCATGTCCAGGGTGGACACAGATTCGGGAAAATCGGGAAATGCGGGAATCCAAAATCATAGGGAAATATGCGGGAAAAAGGCGGGAATTTCAAAATTTCATCGGGAATTTTTGTCATATGGAAGGAACCATACTCACACCGTTTTCAAATGATTTGAGTAGCGTTTTTGTCATTTACTCGGTCCAGCGATCTCATTGTTCAGCCTGTTGAAAACGTACCGCTTAGAGCATCTTCAGCGGTGGTCTATTTTAACATCTTTATAGTTGATTTGCATCAACAAACTTAAAAACAAGCAGCTAAAACAGACCAACTTTGCGTTCCCCGCACCGGTGTAGTATTTCTTGTTGTTAAACCCAGGATTTTTTGCAAACTTTTTACCATAGATTGGTTTGAGTGGTGGTGAGTGTGTGAATGCATGCATCTCATTTAAATTATATTAGATAGTGCTGATAGTGATAGATAGATCCACGCCAACCTATGACAAGAAGCACTTTCTGCGACGTTTCAACAAGCCAAGGAATATGATCCTAGACATTATGCAACAACTACAGTCAACTGATGACTTTTTTCAGCTGTTGCGATGCACCTGGATATGTTGGCCTTAGTGATACATAGGTGCACTGCAGCCTAACGGATGTTGGCGTATGTCCTCAGCTAGTTCTCTCGACGAAAACTTGGGGGTTGGTGACCCTGAGGATTTTTTGCAAATCTGTCCTTAAGACTTACGCCCCCAATATCAGAAAAGGTTAAGAAACTGATGGACAAAAATTATCTCCCAAAAGTATGAAAAAAAATCTTGTAAATTCAGTGCACTTAGAAACTCAGGGAACTTATCAGAAGTTCAGTATACTTTTTAGATTTGACTTAGACTTTCCCGAGGTTTAGCTATTCTCCCTGATGTCAAAGGAACATACCAGAAAATCAGGGAACTTTGCAGAAATTAAGGGTTCTTCCTAGAAGTTCAGACAACCTTCCTGAAATTCAGATTGTTCCCTAGAAATTCAGGGAATTGTCCACAAACTCAAAGAGCTTACCACGAGTTCAGGGAAGTTTCCAAAAGTAAAGGGTTCTTTACAGAAGTTCAGGCTACAATCCAGAAATTCAGGGAGCTTCCAGAAGTTTAGAAAACTTATCAGATTATTTTGGGTATTTTTTCAGAAGTTCATAACTACTCAAGATGTTCAGGGAACTTCCCAAAAGTTCAAGGAACTTTCCAAAAAATTACAGAACTTCCAATAGAGAACAGTCAAAAAATTCATGAAGCTTTTCAACAGTTTGTGGATCTTCCTAGAGGTTTAGTCAACTTCTTAGAATTTCATGAAACTTGCTAGACATATACATAACTTCTAAGAAGTTCAGCGAACATGTAGGAGTTCAAGAAACTTCCTTGAAGTTCAGGGTTTCTCGTAAATTCAAAAAACTTTTCAGAACTTCAGGAAATGCTCACAATGATCATGGAACTCCCCCAAAGATCATGAAACTTCCCAAAAGGTCAGCAAACATCTCAGACGTTCAGAGAACGTTCCAGAAATTTAGAAAGTTTCCCAGAAGTTCAGGGAACTTTCCAGAAGCTCGAAAAAACTCCCGGATGCTCAGGGGATTCAATTTTTTCAAAAATTCAAGAAATTTCTCAGTAGTTCTGTGATCTTCCAAGAATTTCAGAAAACTTCCCCTAAGATCGGGGAACTTTCCAGAATTTCGGAAAACGTCCCATATAAACAGGAAACTGGATTTTTTAAGTATTCGAAAAGTTTAGGAAACATTCAAAGGATTTTTACATAAGTTTGGAGAGCTTCCTAGAGCTTCAGGGATCTTTCCAGGTGATCGAGAGACTTTCCAATCGTTCCGAAAACATCCCAAACGTTCAGGGTATTTAAGTTTTAAGAAGAACTTAAACTTCTTACTACTCGATAATTTTTCGAACCCAACCAAAACGAGAATAAAGAAACCAACTACTTTTTAATCAATTTCATAGAATTTCCACCTATTCACAATCTTGGAGATCATAAAAAGATCTTGTACGGTTTAACAACATCTCGGTAATGCTAACTATTCCACAGAAACTCCACGGCTTCCAAAATTTTTTTTTTCAATTTTTCGTAAGTTATTTAAATATGTGTGATTCTGCTTTTTATCACAGAATATGTACCTGCTGGAAGTTAAAACAACTTCTGGGAAGCGAAATCTGATTTTCTAAGTTCCCGTCATTTCCAGAAAGTTGTTCCTATTCCATGGATGATCAGCAAACTTTTTGGAAGTTCATCCAAGTTTCCACAAACGTTATTAATTTTTCGGCAATTCAATGAACTTCTTTAAAGTTCCACCATTTCTCTTCTCGAAAGACAGCGAGCAAACTTCATGATTATCTGGAAACTTCCAATTATTTTATTCAACTACCGAGAAGTTTAATCAGCTTATGGCATGTTAATTATATTTATTTCCACCCAATCTTCATAGATATTCCGAAGATCATTAAATTAATTTTTTCAAGAGTGCGTTCAGTAAGAAACTTAGAAGCTTAAATAAGTTCTGAAATGATGCAAAATAGATCCGGTATAATACGAATTTTACAAACACCAGCGATGCAGCGATGTTTTTACGTTTGGTCTAAACAAATAAATCCAAACCACGATTTGAACCACCGTTGAAGATGCCCTTAGAAGATCTGGCTACACGGCTGTAACAGTTGAATTTGGTGGCGAATGTGTTTGAATTTTGGCGAATTGCGTTTGTAAGGGTGTCAACACATGGGGAAAGAAGAATTTGGGCAGCTGTGCTCAATGCCGTCTGACGTTGTTTGCCGGGTTCCAGAGAAGAGAAAATGGTTTGGACAAATTTTTGCTAGAACCAAGAAGGAGCTACCAAACTTGACTCATCCTGCACAAAAAGGCGTATTTTAAAAAAATGGGAAGTGTCTGGTGTTAAATCAAATTGGAAAAAGTTTGGGAGCTCAGAGATTAAGCTACGACTTATTTATATTAACCCATCTTAACAGTCGGGAAAAGAAGGAAAAAATGCAGGAATAATTCTGGAAAAATGCAGGAATTTTTATATTAAGATTGTGTGGCCACCCTGTGAAGCTTCCGCATCCATTTTGGCCAAATACTTCTTGGCCGTTTGGTCGGCCGCATCGACCGTCCGGCCCAACGCACGGAAAGAAGTGGCCGCCTTACCTTACGTCTTCCGATCGATGGACTCTCATTTCTCCAGAAGTGCCAGAATCGTGTAAATGAACAAACACACGTAAAAATATCCGTGAAGTGCAGTCATGAATTCGAGAACAAGCAAAAATACACCGTGAACTGAATCACGTAATCATGAACTAAATAACTAAAAGGGAAAAACCCTGACAATGTGAACTCACGGTCCGTTTTCATTTTCGGGGACGCTTTTCTTTTCTGTGCATAGAGGGAGAGAGGGTCGCGGAGGAAAAGTACATTTTCAGTACAAACAGTAAGCAAACTCGGTGTGAAGCAGGCCGTGATCTGAAACTGACGTGTTTTGTTTTTCCTGCGTCGATTTTGCTGGAAATAATCAAACAATATTTCGTTATTCAACTTAAACAAACAGTGAATCATAAAATCTCCACGTGCTTGTGTGAGACGTAGTGAATGTAAAATTTATTGGTGTATAAGTGGGCATGGCGGCGTCCAGAAGGTATGGAAAAGCGTGCATCGAGCGGCTACTTTCTACCAGAGCTGTGGTACCACATACGAGCTGGGAAAAATGCGTCAACGCGTGATTGGATGGTTTCCGATCAACGCTAGAATTTGCAAGCTGAGGAGCAAGGGTCGATCCTTCAACTACAGCATCATCAACGTACACTGTCCACACGACGGGAGACCGCAGCTAGAACAAGTGTATGATGGCTGCCCGCAGCGGGACGTAAAAGTCGTCATTGGTGACATGGCCGGTAAAAATCGTCATTGGTACAGACCGGTAATAGGGCCTAACAGCCTGCATACCGTATCGAACGATTATGGCCAACGATACGGCCTCCCGTGGTTCAGTAGTTCGAAGTACCTTCTTCCTCCGTAAAGACATCCACAAAGCCACTCACCTGACCAACGAACAGAAAATCAAATCGACCATGTTCTAATCGACCGGAAATTCTTCACCGATATCATCATCGTTTGCACTTACCTGCGGACCATCCGCAGACAGCGAGGCTGCCGAGGTACAGCCATGGACCGATTACAATGGAAACAACTTCTCTGTACAGCAGACGCCACGCCGGCCTTAGCCTGATTGGTTAGGATAAATATATAGGCATGGTGCCAAGTCACCAGTCTGAGGTCAAGAACTCATACCATCATACATCAGGGCATAGTTGGATAGGTTTCCATGTGGGTTTTGAATTTTTCGGTATACACTATTAGTTCACACTAGAGGTGCACAATAATATTCGCATCGCTGCCCACGGGATTGGCGTAGGGTCTGAGAACTGTTGGTGTGTAAGGCTGAGGTAGAAAAAGCTATATAAATAGCGGTGAAAATCAGAATTCTTCTGGTTACGTTAGTTGTCATGAGTTATCATTTGATATTCGCATGGAATTTATAGGTAGTCAATGTTATGTTGCCTGAAAATCCACGCTTTTGAATCTAATGAGCATGACTTTTACCAAGACTGGTCGGTTGTAACGTTTGCATTAAAAAAATTGATTTTTTTACCGATGGTGATAAGACAGATTGAGGTGGCGGACTTGTCCGTGCCTCGACCTACCCCGCAGTGGGATGTTAGGCAAAAAGATGACGTTTATGGTTCGAGTACCACTGTACACGAGCCCTTTCGCTCAATTTTCAAAAAAACATCTGTTCTACTACCATCCTGCCACATACTGACGGAACTTCCAACATTTTCTCTTCATATCTTTCATTCTAGCAAAAACATTAATGTTCACTCTTGGTGCCTCATGGTGATGAGCGAACATCTCCTTCTACATAATAAGACAGATTGCTTTTGATAAATTTCCCATAGAAGGTAATTTTTAAGCTTACTTGCAAAAATTGTACGCCCTTGCGAGCGACTTTCCGGCGGTTAACCTGAACATTCGCCATGGCGGACGAAAACTCGCGTGTAAGCATGTTTTTGAGTTCTTTCTTCATTTTATTCATCAATTCTTCCTCGGTTTTCACGACAAAATTGTTGGAGTAGATCTTACGCCTCAGGTTGGCCAAGAAATTTTCGATGGGACGCAGCTAGGGGACGTTGGGCGGGTTCGCTGACTTGGGTACCACATCGATATTCAGCCGCTCCATCTCCTCCAACGATCGCTTCGAGTAGTGTGCTGATGTCAGATACGGCCTTGATGAACGACGCAATTCTGGCAGGCATTTCATAAATTTCCCCCGTTCACGGCCAGTCCGGAGCGAAAGAAGTGCGGCTTTGACATTCCCTTCGCTGATTGTCAGCCACAGCAGCACCTTCTTCAGGGAACTTGGTGTGTGAAATGAACTTCACCTTGGAGCTCACTTCTTCGTGCGGGAAGTATAATACGAAGTGCCCTGCCAGTCGTTGCCATCCAGGTTGAGATAGGTCTCGTCGTCCATCACCACCGCCACGTCGCGATTCGCCGGGAAAATCGAGATGACCATCTGTTACGCCTTAGTGTTTAGATAATTTAGAATTTAAAATTAATGTGTTACGTAAACCTTACTTTTAATTCCCACCCTCTTTCCCATCCGTTATTTGTAATTTTATTAACCTCGAGACGGCCGCGAGTAATCGGCTCTTCCTCCTAAATTTAGTTTTAAGATAAATGATGTATTCAAATATGAAAATTTGGCTCTGTAAAGTTGATTCGATTGAGCCAGTACAAATAAATGATTATTAAAAAAAAATCTGTTACGCCGAGATAGAAAGAGTCGAAGCCGTGAACGCAATCCGTATTCGCATTGTAGACAACGTGGTAGTTGTATGTGGAATTATATAAACACAGGGCACTTACATCTTTGTCATATATATAATAAGAACTAAATCGAAGTAAACTTGATTGGATATATTCGTTGAACAGAAATAGAGTATGAGCATGATTGACCGCCTGAGGTTGCTACTCCGTTATTGACAGATCAGCTGTAGTTACACAGAGAACCAACAGATGATGCGAGGGACTAACATACATCTTCAATGTGTAAAAACTGGTGATCTC
>JASCZW010014874.1:0-21873 GCA_034211315.2 Aedes japonicus
AGTGTGTGTCCCACGAATCAACTTTGCTCCAAGCGATTCAAATTATCCATTCATCCTTAAGAGACGCCAATTTCCGGTTATTCCAGCATTTGCTATGACAATTAACAAAGCGCAGGGACAAACGTTTGAGCGTGTGGGATTTTTACTGAATAGCCCAGTTTTTTCTCATGGACAGTTGTATGTGGCACTTTCACGCCCGAAAAATCCCGAATTCATCAAAATTGGTATCAAGAGTACGGAGGGACAAGACTGCGAAAATAACGATGTTTGGTTGACACGAAATGTAGTGTTTCAAGAAGTTTTTTCCAACTAGATTGTCTTTATAATAAATGTAGAAGTAAATATATTTTCTTTGGTTCAATAAGAGAATTGATTTTTGTTTATTTGCTAGTCGCATTTTTTTTCAATACACAGCAAAAATGGTATTGTATTTTGCATCAAATTTGCTAATTTTTTTTAGTTATGGTCCGACGAGCGTTAGCGAGTTGGACGGCAAGCGTCTGCCCGGTATAATGCAATCGTAAATTTGTGCAATTACTGTTATTGTGCATTATGAGTACGTAATGTTACCTTCACCTATGATCTTTTATGCACTTAAAATGGTTCGGTGAAATAGTCCGCCATTGACAGGCCTTCAGACAATAACATAACATCAGTCCTGAGTTGTGCAAGGACGATTAAATTACATTTTCAATGATTTTTAATCGTGGCTAGCCACGACGGGTCAACTTGTTAATATATATAGTCTCCTTGGTTGTCTCTCCGTAACGCTCATGGTTGCTAAACAATGGTGGGAAGATGTCAACACCAAGGTGTATATAAAAAGTGGGCACTTATATAAGACTGTATAGAAGAAGAAGAAGAAGAAGAAGAAAAAGAAGAAGAAGGTCCAGCGAGGAAAACCGAATGTTCTGAAAAAAGGAATGATCTTGAAGGGAAAAGAATGTTCTGGAAGGAGGAAGAATGTTCTGGAAAGAAAAAGAATGTTCTGGAAAGAAGAAGAATGTTCTGGATAAAGGAATGTTCTGGAAGGAAAAAAAATGTTCTGAAAGGGAAAAGAATGTTCTGGAAAAAGAATGTTCTGAAAGAAAAAAAATTCTGGAAGGAAAAAGAATGTTCGGGAAGGAAAAAGAATGTTCTGGAAGAAAGACATCGCTTGAAGTCGAAAATTCGATAACATTCTAGAATCTCCGAATATGCAATATATAAGGGCGCACTTTAAGCGGTCCTGTTGATTAGTCATCAACTGGCGATATCAACTGGCAAAGGTTGAAAGTCTGATAGTAATCAAGCAGAAGAAAGTAACAGTGCAAGTGAAAATTAGTGTTTTACAGTTTTCGATATTAATCACGGTGTTGCTGGAAAGCCATAAGGAAATTTGACCTATCCAACGAAGCTGTCTGTTTAAAGATACAAGTGGTGTAAAAGTAAAGTGTTGCAAAGATACTGTGACTTATCTTGCGTGGGAACAAAAAACTCAGAATAGTGATTGACTTAAGAAATAGTGAAACATTGAATTGTATGCAAACACAATAATATAACGATCGACATTATTATTTGCATTTTAAATCTATCATTGAATGCTTTCTATTACTCTCAGAAAATTTGACAATCAACCATGGAGTCTCCATATTCAAGATGCTACTGATCGTTTTCTTCGTGAAAATAATCGATTTGCTGCTTCATACCAAATGATTCGCAAAATTGAAGAACGAGAACGAGCAACAGCAGTACGAGAAAATAAATCCATCCCAGTAGACCAATGCCGTTATAATATGCCAACATTCAATGAAATAGCAATGATATTTGTAGACAATGAAGGTGAGCCACCATTCGAACGTGACATTAGAATTTACCCTAGAAATCCAGTCAACGTGAATCAAAAATTTGTCAACATCAACATCTTGAGTCCAAACCTTGATCCAATGACATATGTGATCCTGTATCCGTACGGCGAACCAGCTTGGCAGCCTAACTGGCAATGTGAGCCGTATACAGGTAAGCTCAACACAAAAAATTGCTTCGTACTTAAAAACTCAAAGATATTTTATCAATTGCCAGGTGCATTGCAAGGAAGCAGGACAAATGTGAGCATGCTCCAGTTTAAGGTTGCACAAACTGCAATTCGTTATGAGTTCAACCCTATCATCAGCACGGGAAAGCTAGCTTAACAGTGGATCGTAGATTCCTATCTTCAAGTTGAGGCGAACAACCTAAACTTTGTACGTTATAAGCAGAACAAACTACGAGCGGAGTTGTACCAAGGACTTGCAGATCACGTCGCAAACGTTGCTGGGGATGCTGGATAGAGGCAGGAATTCCAATCATTTTGCCATCTTCCTTTGGAGGATCTCCACGTAATATGAGGGAGAGGCTCCAGGATGCGATGTCAATATTTGGTAGATATGGCCCACCTGACCTTTCCATCACATTCACTGCGAATCCGAACTGAGACGAAATAAAAATTAATTTGAGAAATTTTGAACATGCGTGTGATCGTCCTGACTTAGTTGCTCGAGTATTTCGGTTGAAGCTCAGAGCACTAATAGAGGATGTGACAGTGAACCATGTACTAGGAAAATGTATTGCCTTTGTGTGTACAATTGAGTTCCAAAAACGTGGGCTTCCTCACGCTCACATGTTGGTAGTGTTGGAAGAAGAAGATAAGTTCAAAACTTCAGAACGAATTTATGCAGTTGTGTGTGCTGTAATTCCTGAACGTGAACAGAACCCCGTCCTTTTTGAGTTCATGATACACGGTCCATGTGGTCCCGTTTGCCCATCAGCACCATGTATGGAAATGGAGAATGTAAGAAGCAATTTCCAAAACACCTTCAGCCCGAAACAGTAACTAATTTCAACGGCTATCCTTTGTACCGCCGGCGAGATGTTAGTGTAACGGTTGGAAATCATGAACTTGACAATCGTTATGTGGCAAACGTGGTAAGCGGTAACAGATATCTTTTGTTGAAATACAATGCCCACATTAACACTGAGATTTGTACATCATTGAAAGCAGTAAAGTACATTTATAAATGATTTGACTGTGCAAACATTGTTGTGGCGGTGGAGATAATCAGACGATGATACACGACGAAATTGCTGCTTTCATCAATGCGCCGTACGTAAGCGCGCCGGAGGCAATGTGGTTATTCTCCTGCCAGTTTATCTGCCCAACCAACAACAAATTATATTTGAGGCGGGGCATGAACAAGAAGCTCTCGATCAAGCAGCGATTCGAAGCACAAAACTTCAAGCTTGGTTCAAGCTGAATCAAGAAGATCCATGTGCTAATCAGTATCTGTACACGGAGATTCCACATCATTATGTATTCCAGCGTGCCACAACATGGGTTCGACGACAACGTGGAATAAAGATTGTGGCAAGGATGTATACCGTCGGATTGCAAGATATTGAGCGCTTCTGTCTACGATTACTGCTTCTTCACGTGCCTGATGCTACAAGTTTTGAGTACCTTCAAACCATAAATGAAGTCGAGTATCACACTTTCAAGGAAGCAGCATATTATTTGAACCTTCTGTCGTCAGACGAAGAGTGGGAAAAATGTTTGGATGAAGCGGTAGTTTTTCTCATGCCTCCCCAATTGAGACAAACGTTGCTCATATGGGAAAAGTACGTTGCTCATATGTGTCTTGATTTTTCCCAGCGGAACGATAAGCGAAATGCTATAAATCTTGCTCTTAACGATCTCAAGGACGTCTTAAGTCAGCACGGGTTTAGTTGTTTCTCTTTTGGATTGTCAGAACCTACGTTGATATTTCAATCGTCGAGTGTATAAATACAGGGCAAGAATCCATTGAAGCAGAGCACAAAATTTCCACGTTGAATGTTCATCAGCTAGATGCGTTCAGAAAAATAATGAAAAGTATAGATGACGGTGGAAGTCACAAGCTGTTCTACCTAAACGGACCGGGAGTTTCCGGTAAGACATACTTATACAACACGTTAATCAGCTTCTTAAGAAGTCCTGGACAAACTGTTCTTGCCTATGTCACTACAGGAATAGCAGCAACCCTCTCCAAAGGAGGTCAAACGATTCATCGAGGTTTCAAACTACCCGTGCCTACTACCGAGACGTCTGTGTCGAAGATTCTCCAAAACTCTAAAGAAGCCGAGGACATTAGAAAGGCAGTCCTCATTATAATGGATGAAATAACAATGCTTTCAAAGCACGGACTTCGATGTATCGATTTGGTCTTACGTGATCTGATGGCCTGCAGCGTTCCATTTGGAAGAAAGGTAACAATAATTTTTATAATTGATTTAATAAAGCTTTTTCATTAACCTTTTTTTTCTCATACAGGCGATAGTCACTGGAGGAGATTGGCGACAAAATCTTCCGGTCGTTCCAAATGGTGCACGCGCAGATATTTTTGAAATATGTCTCAAGTCTCAAAACAGCCCATTATGGTCCTGTTTTGAGATGCTATCTTTGGTATCCAATATGCGAAATGAAGGCGACGCTGATTTCAATCAATGGCTTTTGTACATAGGCATCGGGAATGTACCACAAATTGAAGGGATGCCACATGATTCGGTGCAGATTCCATCAAATATGATTGAACAAGGCAGTTTGAACAGTATTTGAAACAAATATCCACCGCTTAACATCAATGGATTTGTCCAAACGTGTGATTTTGGCGCCTACCAATAAGGATATTCTACAAATCAACCGAGCTATAATTGATCAGCAGGAGGGAGCTGCTAAAGTTTATTACAGCACAGATTCAATACAAACTGAGGATGTGAACGATGGAAATGCATACCCTGTGGAGTACCTATACACCCTAAATCCTTCCGGAGTTCCACCTCACGTTTTGTGTTTGAAGCTTGGAACAATCGTAAGGCTGCTACGTAACTTAAACCCTTAAAAAGGTGTATGCAATGGGACACGAATGGTAGTCAAAGCCCTTCATGAATCTTTCATCACGTGTGAGATCATATCTGAATCTCACAGAGGTGATGTAGTGTGTGTCCCACGAATCAACTTTGCTCCAAGTGATTCAAATTATCCATTCATCCTTAAGAGACGCCAATTTCCGGTTATTCCAGCATTTGCTATGACAATTAACAAAGCGCAGGGACAAGCGTTTGAGCGTGTGGGTATTTTACTGAATAGCCCAGTTTTATCTCATGGACAGTTGTATGTGGCACTTTCACGCTAAAAAAATCCCGAATTCATCAAAATTGGTATCAAGAGTACGGAGGGACAAGGCTGCGAAAATAACGCTGTTTGGAGTACACGAAATGTTGTGTTTCAAGAAGTTTTTTCTAACTAGATTGTCTTTATAATAAATGTAGAAGTAAATATATTTTCTTTGGTTCAATAAGAGAATTGAATCTTTTTTTTATTTGCGAGTCCCATTTTTACCCTTCTTACATCAATAGAAGGGTATTAAGATCGCTTGAAAACTCGACTTTTTATCCGAGGCCCACAGGGCCGAGTGTCATATACCATTCGACTCAGCTCGACGAACTGAGCACATGTCTGTGTGTATGTATGTGTGTATGTATGTGTGTGTATGTGTGTGTGTGCGTTACAAATAATGTCACATCGGTTTCTCAGCCATCTGTGAGCCGATTTCAGTTCTGTTGACGGCAAATGGAAGCTACAACATTTTTTTTCAATCGGACATTTCGTTACGAAGATATGAACGAAACAGTACTTGAAGGCCTATTATAATAGTAATCAAACAGTTTAGTCTCCGACTACATACTGAGCTATTTGTGTACCGATTTTAGTTTTGTTGCTGCCAAATCAAAGCTATGCAATCTCCAAATAACTGGTCAAAATTTCATTATGATTGGATAATCCTTCATGGAGATATGACCAAAACAATACCTGAGAGCACATAATTGTGAGATGACAATATACTCGTTGCAGTGCAAAACCGAACAAGACCAATCACACCAATCGATGCCGCTTGCATTCTATTGTGTAGCATCTGGAGCGTTGTATAGCACATACAGCGGACTAGCCACACTAAGCGACTGTATAGAATTAGAGCAGCATCGATTGGCTCGAGTGGTCTGGTTTTGAACTGCAACGAGTATATTCGAAAAGTACACAAAGTCTCCATTTACTATTTTCAACGAATATGTACTTATTAAGCATCTTGAATCCATATCGATAATCAACATTGAAGCTCAGGATTGAAGCTTTGTTAACGCCAATTTAAAGTTATAAAATCTTCAAATAACTGTTCAAAATTTCATTATGATAACTTCCCTTTTTAACCCTTCTTACATCAATAGAAGGGTATTAAGATCGCTTGAAAACTCGACTTTTTATCCGAGGTCCACAGGGCCGGGTTTCAAATACCATTCGACTCAGCTCGACGAACTGAGCACATGTCTGTGTGTATGTATGTGTTTGTGTGTGTATGTGTGTATGTGTGTGTTGTGTGTATGTATGTGTGTGTATGTGTGTGTGTGCGTTACAAATAATGTCACATCGGTTTCTCAGCCATCTGTGAACCGATTTCAGTTCTGTTGACAGCAAATGGAAGCTACAACATTCTCATAAAACGCTGTTGATTTTTTTTCATTCGGACATTTCGTTACGAAGATATGAACGAAACAGTACTTGAAGGCCTATTATAATAGTAATCGAACAGTTTAGTCTCCGATTACATACTGAGCTATTTGTGTACCGATTTTAGTTTTGTTGGTGCCAAATCAAAGCACATGTCTGTGTGTATGTATGTGTGTGTGTGTATGTGTGTGTATGTGTGTGTGTGTATGTGTGTATGTGTGCGTTACAAATAATGTCACATCGGTTTCTCAGCCATCTGTGAACCGATTTCAGTTCTGTTGACGGCAAATGGAAGCTACAACATTCTCATAAAACGCTATTGATTTTATTTTCATTCGGACATTTCGTTACGAAGATATGAATGAAACAGTACTTGAAGGCCTATTATAATAGTAATCAAACAGTTTGGTCTCCGATTACATACTGAGCTATTTGTATACCGATTTTAGTTTTGTTGGTGCCAAATCAGAGCTATGCAATCTCCAAATAACTGGTCAAAATTTCATTATGATTGGATAATCCTTCATGGAGATATGACCAAAACAATACCTGAGAGCACATAATTGTGAGATGACAATATACTCGTTGCAGTGCAAAACCGAACAAGACCAATCACACCAATCGATGCCGCTTGCATTCTATTGTGTCGCTTCTGTTGCGTTGTATAGCACATACAGCGGACTAGCCACACTATGCGACTGTATAGAATTAGAGCAGCATCGATTGGCTCGAGTGGTCTGGTTTTAAACTGCAACGAGTGTATTCGAAAATTACACAAAGTCTCCATTTACTATTTTCAACCAACATGTACTTATTAAGCATCTTGAATCCATACCGATAATCAAAATTGAAGCTAAGGATTGAAGCTTTGTTAACGCCAAATCAAAGTTATAAAATCTTCAAATAAGTGTTCAAAATTTCATTATGTTAACTTCCCTTTTTACCCTTCTTACATCAATAGAAGGGTATTAAGATCGCTTGAAAACTCGACTTTTTATCCGAGGCCCACAGGGCCGAGTGTCATATACCATTCGATTCAGCTCGACGAACTGAGCACATGTCTGTGTGTTTGTATGTGTGTGTGTGTATGTGTGTGTGTATGTGTGTGTGTGCGTTACAAATAATGTCACATCGGTTTCTCAGCCATCTGTGAACCGATTTCAGTTCGATTGACGGCAAATGGAAGCTACAACATTTCCATAGAACGCTATTGATTTTTTTTTCATTCGAACATTTCGTTGCGAAGATATGAACGAAACAGTACTTGACGGCCTATTATGATAGTAATGAAACAGTTTAGTCTCCGATTACATACTGAGCTATTTGTGTACCGATTTAAGTTTTGTTGGCGCCAAATCAAATTTATGAAATCTCTCAATAACTGGTCAAAATTTCATAATGATTTGAAAATCCTTTATGGAGATGTGACCAAAACAATACCTGAGAGAACGAGAGCAACGAATTGTGAGATGAAAATATACTCGTTGCAGTTCAAAACCAAACAGTACCACTCACACCAATCGATGCCGCTTGCATTCTATTGTGTCGCATCTGGAGCGGACTAGCCACACTAAGCGACTCTATAGAATTCAGGATCGATTGGCTCGAGTGGTTTTGAATTGCAACGAGTATATTCGAAAATTACACAAAGTTTCCATTTACTATAACTACACAATTTTGACGATTAAGTATTAAGTATTTATTAAGCATCTTGATTCCGTATTGATAATCAAAATTCATTCTGTGGACTATATATATATATACGAAATTTCTAATATTTGTGTAAATTATTCTTTTATATAATAGGTCGTTAAACACAATTAATGTCAATATTTTAATCACTTCGATAAACAATATGTTCAGGATTGACAAATAGTTTATTTTATAAACTAAATGTTTGAATTCTCCTGGATCTTCTTGAAATTTCTGATGAAAATATGTATCCAGCACCATATTGGCCACATTTGAGTTCGTAATTCGGGTGAAGTGTAAGAAGGGTTCAGTCTCACCATCGGTGGATTAATGCGGTTTTTTTTTCAAAATACAGCAAAAATGGTATTGTATACTAAATCAAATTTGCTGCAACCAGTTCAAGGCGTTAATTGTTTAATATCACGTTTTTCGGTATATTTCTATTTTTCAAAAATATTTTTATCATAGATGACATTGTGTTATCTGATTTCTTTGAATATCGGCATTAAAAATATTTGAAAATGGTACATTTTTTATTGTTATGTGGCTGAAAAAAGTTTAAAAAAAAAGTTAGTTTAATTTAAGTTGGTATGTGGCAAATCCGCATTGAGGATTGAGGAACTGAGGTGGCAGAATTTATTTATTTAATCAATTTAGTTCATCGGACTTATTGTCTACATGACACAAACTTAAAACTAAATAAAACGGGCATTACAAACACGAGCCAAAAAGTGAGCTGAAGATTCGCCAAAATCAAACAATTTTTCGACAGTCGTAAACGCTCGCATCATAGCTGTTAGAGTAGGGTGGGGCTTATTTGAAAAAAATAATCGGGCACAAGTATTCCCATGTGGAAAATGATCTTTAGGGTCCATCAGATGACATACTTAAATTTCAGATTTTTTCGATAAGGTTTAGAGGTGCCGAAATGGGCCTAAGTGCAAAATGTCGAACGGTGGCAAATATCGACCAAAACAGATGCATCTATAAGTAAACACGTAATTTTGTCGGTTTTGTGGTATCTCTCAACGCTTTTGAGATATAAGCCTCAACAATGAATGTGTGTTTGTATTTACGCCAACATATATGAACTATCGCAAGCAACATATTTGCTGTACATTTATAAAGACAAAATTATATACTGAAAAAAGGCAGACAGAAAGAGAGCAAAAGGAGGGAGATTTAGAGAGAGAGAGAGAGAGAGAGAAATAGAGAGAGAGAGAGAGAGAAAGAGAGAATGATCTTATAATTGAGAGTACACATGGATTTTGAACATATTTAAATGTATTTATGTATTGATTAATATTGAACTCATAAAATTACGTGTCATGTCGAAAACTGATTAACAATTGTTGTTTTAAGTTGAAAACATAGATCATAAGCATTGTCATACTTTACAGAATGTAAGGGTGGAGCAGCAACGAATCGAACATAAGATCAATAGGCAGTTACTTTGGTTCAGATGCATCTGTTTTGGTCGATATTTGCCACCGTTCGACATTTTGCACTTAGGCCCATTTCGGCACCTCTAAAGCTTATCGAAAAAATCTGAAATTTTAGTATGTCATCTGATGGACCCTAAAGATCATTTTCCACATGGGAAAACTTGTGCCCGATTATTTTTTTCAAATAAGCCCCACCCTACTATTAGAGGTTCGTTGTTTCCAAACGCTGTTCGATGGAATCGGGGTTGAAGAAGAGTACCACTCCGTAATGCTCTCGGAGGAACTCGGATGTTCAGTTGAGAGAGAAACCTCGAGCAGTCGACCTCTCCATTCAGAAGTTTAGCAACAAAAACCGCTTGTTGATTTTTCCGTCGGCGTTCCAAAGTATGCAATTGCAGCAGATTGCAGCGATCTGAATACGGCGGGAGATTTTGCGGATCACGCCATGATAGATTACGCAATGCCATCCGGATAAACCTGCGCTGTATTGTTTCTATCCTCAAGCTCCAAGTCAATTGATAAGGAAGCCAGATCAAGGCGGCATTTTCTAGGATCGGTCGTACCAGTGAGCAATAGAGAGCTTTCAGGCAGTACGGGTCAGTGAAATCTCTTGAGATTTTTGACACAAACCCTAGCTGGCGATTAGCCTTAAAAATCACAGCAGAGCGGTGGAGGTTAAACGATAATTTATGATCCAGTAGAACACCTAAATCGCTGAACTGGTCGGTTCTATGTAGAACGACACCATTGATGGTATAGTCGAAAACGATCGGCTGCTTGATGCGGTAATACGACATGACCATACACTTTGGAATGCTGATCATAAGTTTATTCCGACGGCACCAATCAGTGAATCGATCCAATAATGATTGAAGACGCATACAATCCTCGGCAGTCTGTACCACAAAAAACAGCTTTGGGCCATCAGCATACGCAAGCCTGCAGCCATCTCCTAGTAGAAGCAATACATCGTTGAAGTATAAAACAAACAGCAGCGGTCCAAGGTTGCTACCCTGTGGAACACCTGACGAGTTCGTAAAGAAACAGGAAAGGCTTGTATCAAGTTTTACTCGCAGAGCCCTGTCTGTTAAATACGAGCACAGCCATGATGTCAATCTTTCCGATGTGCCGAGTTTTGAAAGCTTCGCCAGCAGAATTTCATGGTTGATTGTATCAAACGGTGCTTTTAGATCAGTATAGACGACGTCTACTTGTTCCCCTTTCTCCAATTGATCAAAACAGGTCGTGGTAAAATCTAGGAGATTGGTGGTAACCGAACTTCCAGGCATGAAACCATGTTGATCGCCAGAGATGTAGCATTTGGTGCGCTCAAGAATGAAACCACTCACTATTATCTCAAACAATTTAGAGGCAGCTGACAGATTAGCGATTCCCCGGTAGTTTTTAACGTCACGTTTGTCACCTTTCTTGTGTACCGGAACCATCAAAGACTCCTTAGACTGCGGGAAATTCCGATTCGGCAAAAGATTTGTTGAAGATCCTGCAGAGCGGCTCGACAAGAGCTCCATTGGTGCCACAATACACTGAAGACGGAATACCATCTGGTCCAGGCGAGAATGCACATTTTATTTTCTTGATGGCATTATTTACCATCAAGGGCGTTATCTCAAAAATATCCACGTCTACAAGGTTCAATGGAACGTCCAAAACAGCGGAGTTAAGTTCACTCGGGTTAAAACTTTCCCCAGCAAACACTGACGAAAAATGAGTAGCAAAAATTTCACATTTTTCCTTACTTATAGACGTTTCAACATAATTCAAAAACACGCTAGCTGGCATAGTAGTATTTTTCCTCTTTGAATTTACATAACTCCAAAAACTCTTGGGGTTTCGCCTTAAGTGAGTTTGTACCCGTAAAACGTAAGATTTGTAGAGTGACGAGTTAAGTTTACGGTACTCATTACATGCCAAGTGAAAACTACGCTTATTTGCCAGGGAACGATATCGCCGGAGTTTACGCTGTGAAGCATTTCGTGTTCGTTTTAGTTTTCGTAGCTAAGAAAAGCTCCATGGAGGAGAAACAGCGGGACGACGATAAGGAACATTCGTGTCTATCCAATCATTTAGTACAGCGCACAGCATTTCAGCCATTTCATCAGCATTTAGTCCAGCAAAAAGAACATCCCAGTCAATGGCAGAAAGAAAATCCCAAGGAGCATCGAAGTCAATTTTGTTATAGTCTAACGCCCGCACAACATTCACATTCACACCATGCAATGGTACATCGTCATCAACTAAAGATGGTACACAGACAACCAGTGGCGAGTGATGAAGGTCAATCGGTAAGAGTGGTGAAACAGAACTCGAGATTTCAACAGGAAGATCCATTGGGCTAAAGAACAAATCGAGAATGCGTCCTAGGTGGTTGTGCACGAGATTTCTTTGATGCATGTTGAAGAAATCCATACCGTCAATCAAGATCGTGCTAGCCCTCGATGAAGATATAGAGCTCACGGGTTGAATCTGGCCATCAGAAAAATTCCAGATCACTCCAGGTTGATTATCATCACCGCATACCAGTAGACAATCGTTCTCAGAGCCTCTGTTGACAAGCTCATGGATCGACACAATATGCCCGGTCAGTATACTGAGATCCTTACTTTTGTTTGGAGGAACATAAATGGCACAAAGCAAAAGTCGTTTGAAACCAATCTTCATCGATACACATACCTGTTCTAACGTTTCTCCGCTGGACACTTCAACACTGCTACTGATAAACCGATGATGCACAGCAATAAGAACCCCTCCGAAACGACATTTACTGCTGTTCATTTGGCTTCGGTCACATCGGTATACATTAAAATTGTTCCCAAAAAGCTGCGTTGAATTGATTGCGTCGTCGAGCCCCGTCTCAATTAAAACGATAACGTCAAAATTACAATCCATGGTATTGCAGTAAAACTCGTCGATCTTGGTCCGCAGCCCACGGACGTTTTGGTAGTAAACCCATAAACAACTATGTTCGGTGCGTCCAAGTGTTCTTCTCTCAAGCTGTGATTGTTGAGGTGCGTCAGGAATCAGTGGAAAATTTCTGGAAACGGTGGGCGAATCAGGTCTTGGCGGACAAATAGCACATTCGTACTTGCCTGTGTTCACGTTTTGGAAGACCCTTTCCCCACACCCACACGTAGGATCGTGACGGCTGTTGGTCGCTTGGTTTGAGTGGTGGTGAGTGTTTGAATGCATGCATCTCATTGAAACGATATTAGATAGTGCTGATAGCCAACATGCCAAAGAATATGATCCTAGACATTATGCGACAACTACAATCAACTGATGACTTTTTCTAGCTGTTGCGATGCAGCTGGATATGTTGAATGACTCGACTACGGTGGGGGGGTTGAGGGCTTCCATAGTGCTGTGTTCGGTGCGTCCGGGTGTTCGTCTGTCAAGCTGTGGTTGCTGAGATGCGTCAGGAATCAATGAGGTAATGCTGGAAACGGAAGGCGAATCAGGTCTTGGCGGGCAATTAGTGAATTCGTACTTGCCTGTATTCACGTTTTTGAAGACCCTTTCCCCAGTACCACACGTAGGGTCGAGATGGCTGCTGGTCGCTGGCTGGAATGACTCGACTACGGTGGGGGGGGGGGGGGGGGTTAAGAGCTTCCACAGTGCTATGTTCGGTGCGTCCCGGTCTACAAACGTGTGATGTACTGTAGTTTATTGCTTCATGCTCACTGAAGGCGGTGTCCTGGATGTTGGCGTCAAATAAACTGCTGACGGTTTCCGAAAATTTTGGGCAGAGTTGCCCTCAAATTCACGGAACATGATTCCTTCCGGCCACGTCGATGGATTCAGTGCGTTCGTGATGGGTCCAGTCCGACTTTGAATGAAACAAAGGTCATGCTGCTGGTGTCAGTTCCTTCGGCAACCAGTTTCACAACCTCCGGATCCTGGGTAGTGTCAAGGTTTGCTCTCACCATTGCCAAAACTTCCTCATTTGTAACATCCGGCCGTATGCGAGACAGGTAGAGCCAAAATTTGTTCACTGGCTTTGCGCAGACTGGAACAGACTTCACACTACTGTCTAGCTGCTTCGAACCAGATTGGCATTCGGTTACTTTATGTGCCAAATCAGGTCCACGAAGTCGTTTGGCAGCTCGGATAGGACCGATCTGCGGCCAGTTTTTAATCGATGGTGACTGAATACAAGGTACGGCCTTTTGCGACAACTGCTTTATTTCGGTGTGCAGATTCAGGGTGGCCACAGACTCGGGAAAATCGGGAAATGCGGGAAAAATGCGGGAATCCAAAATCATCGGGAAATATGCGGGAAAAAGGCGGGAATTTCAAAAGTCATCGGGAATTTTTGTCATATGGAAGGAACCATACTCACACCTTTTTCAAATGGTTTGAGTAGCGTTTTTGTCATTTACTCGGTCCACCGATCTCATTGTTCAGCCTGTTCAAAACGTACCGCTTAGAGCATCTTCAGCGGTGGTCTATTTTAACAGTTGATTTGCATTAGCAAACTAAAAAGAACCAGCTAAAACAGAGCAACTTTGCCGTCCCCCCACTGGTGTAGTATTTCTTGTTGTTAAACCCTTCAAAACCTATCAACTTGTCAATCTTACAATTTCCAGAGATCAGAAGTTTTGTTTTTTCAGAGACCAAGGAGTTTTCGCAAACTTTTTACCATGGATTGGTTTGAGTGGTGGTGAGTGTTTGAATGCATGCATCTCATTCAAACGATATAAGATAGTGCTGATAGCCAACATGCCAAAGAATATGATCCTAGACATTATGCGACAACTACAATCAACTGATGACTTTTTCTAGCTGTTGCGATGCAGCTGGATATGTTGCCTTAGTGTTACATAGGTGCACTACAGCTTAACGGATGTTGGCGTATGTCCTCAGCTAGTTCTCTCGACGGGGGTCGGTGACCCTGAAGAATTTTTGCAAATCTGTCCTTAAGATTTACGGCCCGCAGTATATACGCCCACAATATCGGAAAAGGTTAAGAAACTGATGGACAAAAATTATCTCCCAAAAGTTCGAATTTTTTTTTGTAAATTCAGTGCACTTAGAAACTCAGGGAATTTATCAGAAGCTCGGTATACTTTTTAGATTTGACTTAGACTTTCCCGAGGTTTAGATATTCTCCCTGATGTCAAAGGAACATACCATAAAATCGGGGAGCTTTCCAGAAATTAAGGGTTCTTCCTAGAAGTTCAGACAACTTTCTTGAAATTCAGATTGTTTCCTAGAAATTCAGGGAATTGTCCACAAATTCAAGGAGATTACCACGAGTTCATGGAAGTTTCCAAAAGTAAAGGGTTCTTCACAGAAGGTCAGGTAACTATCCAGAAATTCAGGGAGCTTCCAGAAGTTTAGTAAACTTATCAGATGATTTTGGGTATTTTTAAGAAGTTCATAGAACTACTCAAGATGTTCAGGGAATTTCCAAAAAAATTAAGGAACTTTCCAGAAAATTAGAGACCTTCCAATAGAGAACAGTCAAGACATTCATGAAGCTTTTCAATAGTTTGGGGATCTTCCTAGAGGTTTAGTGAACTTCTTAGAATTTTATGAGTAGACACTGCTTGTAGACTTGCTAGACATATACAGAACTTCTTAGAAGTTCAGCGAACATGTAGGAGTTCAAGAAACTTCCTTGAAGTTCAGGGTTTCTCATGAACTCAAAAACTTCTCAGAACTTCAGGGATCTTTCCAGGTGATCGAGAAAACATCCCAAAAGTTCAGGGTATTTAAGTTTTAAGAAGAACTTAAACTTCTTACTACTCGATAATATTTCGAACCCAACCAAAACGAGAATGAAGAAACCAACTACTTTTTAATCAATTTCATAGAATTTCCACCTATTTACAATCTTGAAGATCGTCACCCTCTAGGATTCATAAAAAGTGCTTGTACGGTTTAACAACATCCCGGTAATGCTAAGTATTCCACAAATTCCACGGCTTCCAATATTTTTTTTTTTCAATTTCTCGTAAGTTATTCAAATATGTGTGATATTCTGCTTTTCATCACAGAATATGTACCTGCTGGAAGTTAAAACAACTTCTGGGAAGTGAAATCTTATTTTCTAAGTTCCCATCATTTCCAGAAAGTTGTTCCTATTCCATGGATGATCAGGAAACTTTTTGGAAATTCATCCAAGTTTCCAGAAACGTTAATAATTTTTCGGCAATTCAATGAACTTCTCTAAAGTTCCACCATATCTCTTCTCGAAAGACAGCGAGCAAACTTCATGATTATCTGGAAACTTCAAATTATTTCATTCAACTGCCGAGAAGTTTAATCAACTTCTGGCAAGTTCAATATAGATATTTCCACCCAATCTTCATAGATATTCCGAAGCTCATTAAATTAAATTTTTAAAGAGTGCGTTCAGTAAGAAACTTAGAAGCTTATTTAATTTCTGAAATGATGCAAAATAGATCCGGTATAAAACAAAATTTACAAACACCAGCGATTCAGCGATGTTTTTGCGTTTGGTCTAAACAAATAAATTCAAACCACGATTTGAACCACCGTTGAAGATGCCCTTAGAAGATCTGGCTACACGGCTGTAACAGGTGAGGTCAGAAATGAACTTGTCTTTCATGTGGTGGCGAATGTGTTTGAAGTTTGGCGAATTGCATTTGTAAGGGTGTTAACACATGGTGGAAGAAGAATTTGGGCAGCTGTGCTCAATGCCGTCTGACGTTGTTTGCCGGATTCCAGAGAAAAGAAAATGGTTTGGAAAAATTTTGGCTGGAACCAAATTTAACAACATTTGTTGAAAATTGGCTCATCCTGTCGCACAAAAAGGCGTATTTAAATAAATGGAAAGTGTCTAGTGGTAAATCAAACTGGAAAAAGTTTGGGAGCTCAGAGATTTAACTACGAGTAATTTATATTAACTCATGTTAACAGTCGGGAAAATAAGGCAAAAATGCGAGAAAAAATCGGGAAAAATGCGGGAAATTTTATATTAAGATTGTGTGGCCACCCTGCAGATTGCTTATAGCCTCTGTGAGAGACACTAGCGGTGATTTGTCGTCGGCCACTTTTGTAATCGAAAGAAGATGTGAATTTCCGAACAGCTCTGCACATTTGTCACACATCCAGAACATGTTCTTGCGGTGAGGCGAGAAATATCCAAAAAGAGCCCGAGACACATTCGCGCATGTAATGTGAAACATGCAACCACAATATCCGCGGCAAGAAACGAATTCAATGCCAGCGATCGCTTCGCAGCACTTGGCGCAATTTTTTTCTCCGTTCATCGTCACACACGTTGTTTTGGGAAATCGCCTTTGGGTACCCAGTAAGAAAAATGTTAGAGTTAGACGTTGTTAGACGTCTGTTCGACGTTATCAACATAAAGCTTTAAGCTCCAGTTGAACGATTTCATGAAGAATTGGTAACGTTCTTGTTGTGATTCTTTTTTCTGCGCGCGAAACATGAAGCTTCGGGCTCGGGCTAGGGTTATGCCAGCGTTGCCAGAGTTTTAACCAATATAAAATAAACGATGTTATAATACCAATTAATTTATTCAAGCATTTTTATTGATATCCTTTGAATATATTAGACAATATTAAACTTGCTAAGATAAGGAAATAAGACGTTTGGCGTATCACAGCAAGTTAAACAACTCATTTTATAAAGTCAGACATTTAAAGTTTAAAGAAAGGGATGTGGATGTAATGTTGGTTTACAAGCACCAAATTGGGTCAATTCATGAACTTCGTCCCATTCAATAGATGTATTATGAAATTCAATCTTTGTCCGATTTTTTATCTGATTTTATTTTCACAAAACAAGCTAAAATAAAACTGCTTTGAAACATTAATGGGACTTTCACATATGATTTATTGGCTCTTCGATAATGAAAACATTTTAATTCATTCTCATTCGATATTATTCCTATGGTTTGTGTTTAGATAAGCCATATGAAATATATAAAATTGCATACTCAAACATTTCCGTTGAAATCTCTACCTTTTGTTTGTGGTATATAGCCACCATCCTAGCGTGAGCCTTGCTCTGCATGCGGTTCCACTTAACAGAAAGATCATGCTTTGTTATCATTCTAAATTCAACACATCGCTGTATGAAGGGCCAAAAACGGTTCTGTAGGCCTGTATGCAGACACACAAACGCGAAAACTGCGGGAATAAGACAATCTCCTTCCAGCAATATGATCCGATAAAACGAATAACAAATTAGGCACTTTAGTTAAGCTTTCCACTAGTTGGTTTGTTTTAGAAAGACGCGTTAAATTCATTACAACTGTTGGAGTGGAATGTACCAATCATAAATGATAGACATATTCCCTCCTAGACTCCGGTTGGCTGTCCACTCTATCGTCCAAAAGTTACTTCAATTATGTCCTGATGCACCCTCCCAGCCCGCTATTCAAATTTTTAAAATCAATGAATTATAATTAAGTTCATTCATTATATATCAAATCAGGGGGTAAGTCACTCGACCACCTTGTGTTACCACCCTAAAAAACACGATCCGCCACACTTCAAACACACTCGCCACCACATGAAAGATAAATTCATATCTGACACCACTTACACGAATCGATTGTTTGTTTTTGTTTCTCTCTCGCTTACACAAATGAAATTCAAACCATGCATATGCGAGCATGTATTAAACGTCTAAACCGTGCATAGTTGCCAATACGCACAAATTTTCGATTATAGTTTGTGAAAACACAAAAACACCTTCTGCCACCCCAGAAACACATTCGTACACGATCAACACAAACACAACGTGGCAGAGTTACTCACCCCCTGTATCAAATATAGAATATAATAAAGAAAAAAGTATGAAGAGAGTGTTTATAATTTTGGGTTGTTTGATGTTTTTGATCTCGTTTGATCCCGTTACTCTATCTTTTGTGCTAAGAAATACTACTTTACTTGTATTGAACTAGGTTTAACAAGTAAATTCAATTTTAAAGGGTAACGGGATGTAGTATAAGCCTAGCTCCTTGATTGTTTTTATTTCTTCGATTATCAACAAAATCATTTTGCCATCAGCATCACTGACTTATTTCAAAGCAATTGAGACATAATTACAGGGTGGCCACACAATCTTAATATAAAAATTCCCGCATTTTTCCCGAATTTTTCCCGCATTTTTGCCTTATTTTCCCGACTGTTAAGATGAGTTAATATAAATTACTCGTAGGTAAATCTCTGAGCTCCCAAACTTTTTCCAGTTTGATATACCACCTGACACTTTCCATTTATTTAAAATACGCCTTTTTGTGCGACAGGATGAGCCAATTTTCAACAAATGTTGTCAAATTTGGTAGCTCCGTCTTGGTTCTAACCAAAATTTGTTCAAACCATTTTCTTTTCTTTGGAATCCGGCAAACAACGTCAGACGGCATTGAGCACAGCTGTCCAAATTCTTCTTTCACCATGTGTTAACACCCTTACAAACGCAATTCGCCAAACTTCAAACACATTCGCCACTACATGAAAGATAAGTTCATTTCTGGCCTCACCTCTTACAGCCGTGTAGCCAATTTTTCTAAGGGCATCTTCAACGGTGGTTCAAATCGTGATTTAGATTTATTTGTTTAGACCAAACGCAAAAACATCGCTGCATCGCTGGTGTTTGTAAATTTTGTTTTATACCGGATTTATTTTGCATCATTTCAGAACTTATATAAGCTTCTAAATTTCTTACTGAACGCACTCTTCGCAGTTGAATAAAATAATTGGAAGTTTCCAGATAATCATGAAGTTTGCTCGCTGTCTTTCGAGAAGAGAAATGGTGGAACTTTAGAGAAGTTGATTGAATTGCCGAAAAATTATTAACTTTTCTAGTAACTTGGATGAACTTCCAAAAATTTTGCTGATTATCCATGGTATATGAACAACTTTCTGGAAATGACGGGAACTTGGAAAATCAGATTTCGCTTCCCAGAAGTTGCTTTAACTTCCAGCAGGTACATATTCTGTGATAAAAAACAGAATATCATACATATTTAAAAAACTTACGAGAATTTGAAAAAAAAATCTTGGAAGTCGTGGAATTTCTGTGGAATATTTAGCATTACCGAGATGTTGTTAGACCGCACAAGAACTTTTTATGATCTCCAAGATTGTGAATAGGTGGAAATTATATGAAATTTAAATCAATTAGTAGTTGGTTTCTTTATTCTCGTTTTGGTTGGGTTCGAAAAATTATCGAGTTGTAAGAAGTTTACGTTCTTCTTAAAACTTAAATACCCTGAACTTTTGGGATTTTTTCAGAACGATTAGAAAGTTTCTCGACCACCTGGAAAGATCCCTGAAGTTCTAGGAAGCTCCCCAAACTTATGGAAAAATCCTTTGTATGTTTCCTAAGCTTTTCGGATGCTAAAAATATCCAGTTTCCTGTTTATCTTGGACGTTTTCTGGAATTCTGGAAAGTTTCCCGATCTTGGAGGAAGTTTTCTGAAATTCTTGGAAGATCGCAGGACTACTGAGAAATTTCCTGAATTGCTGAATCCCCTGAGCATAAGATAGTTTTTTCGAGCTTCTGGAAAGTTCCCTGAACTTCTGGGAAATTTTCTGAATTTCTGGGACGTTCTATGAACGTCTGAGTTGTTTGCTGACCTTTTGGAAAGTTTCCTGATCTTTGGCGGAGTTCCATGATCTTTGTGAGCATTTCCTGAAGTTCTGAGAAGTTTTTTGAGTTCATGAGAAACCCTGAATTTCAAGGAAGTTTCTTAAACTACTACATGTTTGCTGAACTTCTAAGAAATTTTGTATATGTCTAGCAAGTTTCATGAAATTCTAAGAAGTTCAAAAAACCTCTAGGAAGATCCGCAAACTGTTGAAAATCTTCATGAATTTCTTGACTGTTCTCTATTGGAAGTTCTCTAATTTTCTGGAAAGTTCCTTGATTTTTTGGGAAGTTTCCTGAACATCTTGAGTAGTTCTATGAACTTCTGAAAAATACCCAAAATAATCTGATAAGTTTTTTAAACTTCTGGAAGATCCCTATATTTCTGGATAGTTACCCGAACTTCTGTGAAGAACCCTTTACTTTCGGAAACTTCCCTGAACTCGTGGTCAGCTCCTTGAATTTGTGAACAATTCCCTGAATTTCTAGCAAACAATCTGAATTTCAGGAAAGTTGTCTGAACTTCTAGGAAGAACCCTTAATTTCTGGAAAGTTCCCTGATTTTATGGAGTTCCCTGATAAAATGGTATGTTCCTTTGACAACAGGGAGAATAGCTAAACCTCGGGAAAGTCTAAGTCAAATCTAAAAGGTATACCGAGCTTCTGATAAGTTCCCTGAGTTTCTAAGTGCACTGAATTTACAAGATTTTTTTCGAACTTTTGGGAGATAATTTTTGTCCATAAGTTTCTTAACCTTTTCAGATATTGCGGGCGTAAATACTGCGGGCCGTAAGTCTTAAGGACAAATTTGCAAAAATTCCTCAGGGTCACCAACCCCCAAGTTTTCGTCGAGAGAACTAGCTGAGGACATTCACCAACATCCATTAGGCTGCAGTGCACCTATGTAACAACATATCCAGCTGCATCACAACAGCTGGAAAAAGTGATCAGTTGACTCTAGTTGTTGCATAATTTCTAGGATCATATCTCTTGGCATGTTGAAACGTCGCAAAAAGTGCTTCTTGTCATAGCTTGGCGTGGCGCTATCTATCACTATCAGCACTATCTAATATCGTTTAAATGAGATGCATGCATTCACACACTCACCACCACTCAAACCAATCCATGGTATAAAATTTGCGAAAAATCCTCGGTCTTTGAAAAAACAAAACTTCTGATCTCTGGATATTGTATGATTGACAAGATGATAGGTGTTGGTGGGTTTAACAAGAAATACTACACCGGTGCGGGGAAAGTAAAGGTGGTCTGTTTTAGCTGGATCTTATTAAGTTTGCTGATGCAAATCAACTCTAAAGACGTTAAAATAGACCCCCGCTGAACATGCTCTAAGCGGTACGTTTTAAACAGGCTGAACAATGAGATCGGTGGACCGAGTAAATGACAAAAATGCTACTCAAATCATTTGAAAAAGGTGTGAGTATGGTTCCTTCCATATCACAAAAATTCCCGATGACTTCTGAAATTCCCGCCTTTTTCCCGCATATTTCCCGATGATTTTGGATTCCCGCATTTTTCCCGCATTTCCGATTTTCCTGAGTCTGTGGCCACCCTGTA
>JASCZW010014875.1:0-21876 GCA_034211315.2 Aedes japonicus
GAGAGAAACGGTGTGAAGATTTGTTGAAATTTTTCCGCGCACTTGCAATGGCGATTACAAAATTCATGCTTCTTTTGCTTTATCTTACCTTTACGTAAAAATATACTCCAACGACTAGTGACAACTTAAAATATATCATTCTCCTGAGTATATACTCACCACTTAACCATGTAACATGTACTATATGGGTCATTCCATATCAAGTGACCGGAGAAATGCATCGACCCTCTTCGATTCAAACCAAAATTGGCTGATAAGCTTGTTCTAGGCTATTAATCAAAAATCCAAAGTTTCAGAACAATCGGTGAACCCCTCGGCCCATGGGCGGCTCCCATTTTTTTGAGATTTTTTAAAAGTCAATATATTGTTTATTAAATATCTCGATGAATAAAAGAGCTAGAAACAATGTTAAATACTTTTCTTGAAGGAAATTAAATTTGCTACCTGTACCTGTTTGCTTATAGTGTTGCCAACATTGTTAGTTTTGTGGTTGAAATATTAAATTGCGTTTTTCTCAAAATGCCCCCACTTTTTTTCAATTTTTATGGCTCCAATGTGTTTAGCAGACTTTTTTACATAAAAAACACTTATCGAGTCAAAACTATTTGCTCCGTCATGAAGATATTGATTTTTAAACATTTCAGTATAGTTCAGTTAGTATAGAACATCAAATAGACAATGGGAATTTACATAAATGAAGACTAACTATGTTTTCCTCATTCCAAGCTCATCCTTGGTGGGTCAATCCGAGTATTTTCGCTTTTCGCGAGACATAATATGTAATGAAGACTATTATATGTTGTTCCTTTGATTACAAAAACAAATATGTTCCCTAGTTTGAATTAATTCGGGCAAGGATTTGGTGGTAGATCTCATAGCCCGTAACGCACCACGAAAAGGTGAACTACAAATCAAACAAGTCGATTGGCAATGTTAGATTTATTGTGTGTATTATCACTGCGACCATTATTTTGATCTATTGTGATACACAACTCATTTTTCTATACCATTTCAAGGTGATAAGCTACTATGAGAAGTATCCATCATCGCATGATTTAGGATATTATCCCAGTAAGGAATAATGTGTCGTACAAAACGCTCTTCCTTGCGAGGGCATAGAGACCATATTTCAAAGGGCTGTAAAAGCCTCTTATGAGGGATTCCATCCAGAATGTGCCGGAAATCCCAAAAATCATACCCGATCATCATTGATTTGGATGAAACTTGGCACATGAGTTCGGTACGTTGGAAAAAAAAAATTCCACTGGTGTTAAGATAATTTGGGTTCAAGAGTAACTTTTGAGATGGGCGTATGTGTTTTTTTCCAACATTTTACTTGAAAAATCGTAGTTCAAAAACCATTACATTTAGAGAAAAACTTTATATAAGGGAATTGTAGGGAACTAAAAAACCTTTCTTAAAAAATATACACAGAAAAAAAAAATTTTTTTTCATCAAGAAAAATCAAAAATAATTACTAAAAATAAAATATCTAAAAAAACATATTTTTAATATTTTTTTAATTTGTTGTATGGAAATTTGAGGAAAAAAGACACGTTTTAAAAAAAACTCTAGGATGGACGCTCTTATAATAAAAAAGTTTTTCAAATAGCGAACTTTGGTGTATATTTCAAATTTTGGTTATTCATTCTTATAAATAAATTTTGATGTTACAATATGGTTTTGGAGATCATTACAAACAATAATAATGATAATGATAAACCACGTAAACGCAACCGTTTTCAAGATATTTCTGATTTTCTTTCAATAAAATTTCAAAACCTCAAAAAATATGCCCTTTTCATAAATTACTCGTGATATTAAAACAACAATAGCTAACGATTGTTTCTCTTGTGTTTTTAGCCTTTTTAAAACACATGTATGTGCCTCTTACTTACTCTTAACAGCTCGTCGATTGAAAAAGCTTCACTTAAAGTTATAAGACAAAAATAATGAATTATGGTTGGATTTATATTTATATATACCATTTATTAGTCTCGGTCATTGATAATATTACATAAACATTATATAAACTATTGATTGCTTTTATATATATTATGAATCCTGCCTTCTTCGTCATTCGAAAACAGTTTTACAAAAACTTCGTTTTCTGAAATTGGAACGAATGAGTGGTACTTTTGTGTACCTGCAATCGTTTTAGTCTGTCGGTAAATTTCATTCCATTCTGCTACCCCCTGTTCATACTCTTCATGTGATACATAACAAAACGACATTTTTGTTAAACAATCATCACTTTTTTGGTTCGCCCATTCGAATAACTCTAATGCACTTTTTATAGGGTGTTCATGTTGTACAGCAAGGCTTGCATATCTTGCCATTCGTTTTAATGTACCACCAATTGCATCGCAAGGTCCCTTACCGTGGGATGTTGCGAAAAAATGCCATTCAGCATCAATATTGTATTTCTTTTAAACTTACAAAGGCTTGCAAAGTTCTTCCTATTTTTATATTGGGATGCTGCCCCGTCAGACATAAACGTAGCTTTCTTTACTTTAATTTTTGTTTGCAAAAAGCTTATTAGTTTTGAAATAAACACCTGCACCGCAATCGTATCATGTTTCAACACTTCTGAGATAACAATGAAACTGATATTTTTAAGTATTCCAGATTCCGTGTAATAAATGACAAAAGGGTGAATAGTGGCTTGCTCATTACTCCAATAACTACTTTGAACAGCATCTTGAAAAACAAATGAATAATTTTCAGAAAAATCACAAATTATTATTACTTCGCCGTCTTTAAGACAACTTTTATAATCTCTCAAGAAACTAGACTGCTGAGATTTGACAAAATCGTGGGATACTAATTGTTCCAACTTTTCACAAAAATAAGCAATAAATTCATCAATTGGTTTAACAAGTGTCTCTAAACTACATCTATCAGTTGAAATCCATTGCTCAAAAGATATTTCAACTAAACCACGTTTTCTAATTTGTCTGTTAAACTACTCTCAAAATCTGAAAAGCCTGGACATCGTTCGCATTCACGGAGGTAACATTTTTTAGTTCTAGTTGATGAGCTACATAATATTTCTTCAAAACACAATTTATAATCATTCTCGAATGAATATTTTCTAAGACCATGAAGCATCAAGTTAATGTTCTCATGAATGGTGCAAACACAAATGTTATGAGAACCTGTGCTGCCAAGTAATTTGCAATGCTTTGGTCTTAGTGCTACAAAAGAGCTAAACCCAACAGCATTTTGATGCATCTCTTGAAATTTAATGAAAGCTTCTCTTAATGAACAAACTAAAAGGCGCTTTTGAATATGAACCCTCTTACCTTCACTCCTCACTGAAACGTAGTCGTTCATACCAGGGGTTGCTCGTGTAATCTCATCACTGTCGTAAAATTGCAAAATTTGGTTTTTATTTCCGGGTTCAGACCGTGTCCCAGCTTTTCGTTAGGGGCAGCTAAAACACCTTCGTGCTTTGCAAGGAATTTAGCTTGTGATACGATGTACTTGTTTGTTATTCCAAATTCTGCCATTACTCTTTGATTTGTCCAAGATTGTGGTAAAACCGAAAGTATCCTTACTTGATCGTCCCTCGAAGTTTCTGGATCAGCATACCGGTCCTTTAGCTGCGCGATTATTTCGTCATATTCGGCTGCTTTCACTTTCAATTGTTCCAGGTCATCCTCCTCCGCTTGATCCCCAAATATGTGTGTCCGAATGCCGTTTGAAACATCTTTGAACTTTTTGCGGGCATAATTTACGTTCAGGAACTTTTAGCCGATATTGGCGAAACGTTGATTCCAGCTACGCCCTTGTTAAATAGCTCAATATTATGGCGCCTTGAATAATCTTGCACACTGCTATCAGATGGCACTGACATTAATGATATTGCCGATGGCGTTTCCTCGAGACCATACAAGTCTACTTGCCGTGATGTAGATGGTTGTGGATCCATAATGTTAGTAATTGATGGTTTCTCACTAGGCTCCGAAATTGCAGCATGGGATTGTTCCGTTCTATTTAAATGCAAACGACAATTATCACAAATCATCAAAGAAGTGTCCAAATGTGTTTTGCCCATAAACTTGAGTTTTTGACATTTTGTTCGGTTAATTTACGAAGGTTTTTGAGCACCGTTTAGTGGGAAACGGCATACAACACTTCTTCATGTTAAACTCCATTTTCAGTTCACTCAGATAGATTTTACTGATGAATGCGACTATGTATGAGCATATATATTGGCTGTGGTACCTTTGGAAATGCAGGTATAAAACATCTCTGGTAGTTTACAGGCAGCGTACATTAGCTGTTTTTTATGAGAAGATATACCTGACATACGTTATAGCTGCTATTTGTCTACCTACCTTAAACAATATGTGTTACTTTCATCGCTACATCACCGAACTGTTCGGAGTGTAGTTTTCACACACTACACCCGACCTCTAACATCGTTGGAGCTTGGCAAAATAGTCAGCAGTTCGATTAATATGCTTCTTCTATATGACCCTCCGCATAATTTCATCATCTGTCCATTTCACACTTGTCGCCCCTGCGACATCTATCTCGCTGTTACTTTCATCGCTTTAGCAAATTCGCTCCCTTCATTCTCTGAGCGGCCCGACCGATACAGCCATAAAACAATTATAAATATATTGATTGCAATATTAAAACAATAGTGCTATTTATCTTGTTCTTTTCAAATGAGTCTTCTTATCATCCTGATATCAAAAGAAAAGAGGACATTAGAGTAATGTGAACGTTATAATATGAAGATCTTGGAAAATTTATCATTTCTGGTGGAAATCTCGATTAACTTAAGAAAAGAGCGAATTTTCTGAGGTTTTTCATTCTATTGAAATAAAATCCGAAAAATCTCGAAAACGGTTGCGTTCAGGTGATTTATCATTATTATCATTATTGTTTTAAATGATCTCCAAAATCATATTGTATAATTAATTTTCATTTATAATAATGAATAACCAAAATTTGAAATATGCACCAAAGTTCGCTCTTCGGAAAACTTTTTTATTATAAGAGCGTCCATCCTAGAGTTTTTTTCAAAACGTGTCTTTTTTTTCTCAAATTTCCACAAAACAAATTTGAAAAATATTAAAAATATGTTTTTTTTTTATATTTGATTTTTAGTATTTATTTTCGATTTTTCTTTATGAAAAAAAAATTTTTTTTTCAGTGTACATTTTTTTTACAAAGCCTTTTTAGTTCTCTACAACTCCCCCATATAAAGTTTTTCTCTAAATGTAATGGTTTTTGAACTACGATTTTTCAAGTAAAATGTTGGAAAAAAAACATACACCCATCTCAAAAGTTACTCTTGAATCCAAATAATCTTAACACCAGTGGATTTTTTTTTTCAACATACCGAAGACGTGTACCAAGTTTCATCAAAATCGAAGATAGTTGAGTTTGGTGACCGACCGATTTGGCGTGGAATCAGTCTTATCGAAAAGTTTTGTCTTTGTGCTAAAAAGTGCTGTACAGTTGCACAATAATGTTCAGAGGTTTCGCATTCCTCATTACAAAAGCGACAAATATCATCTCCGACTTTATCCATTAGTCTTAGATAATATTTAACCCTGCAATGTCCTGTAATTAGGCCTGTGCATGTGCACAGGTCATTTTTACAAACAAGAAGCTTCTGTTTGGCGTTATAAGCTTCGTAGACTGCCGGGCACTGGTGGTTATATTCCAGTTTGTAATCACCATCTTCTTTTTCATTACCATCGATTCCACAATGTCCAGGAACCCAGTAAAGATGTAAATGTAAAAGATTTCCATGCAGATAAACCTGCTTGACTATCAGTAAAAATACATAAATTTGAATGTTTATAATTTTCAGCAAAGGGAAGAACATTCTACAATTGCTCGAATTTCAACCTGGAAGACGGTTGACCATCTACCCGAGCAAAGGATTATACCAAATTGATAACAAGTTCTAATACCAGGTTATCATTTTTTGATCACTGAATATGTTATCATTTAGGCTGAATAAACAGCCAATAATAACAGAATGAATAACAAAAAATACTAGACTGAATATCATAATAATAACTTATTTTGTTATCACTGCGAACAACTTGATAAAAAATCCTGTATTGTAAGCAAATTTATTGAAATAGTATCAAATTTTGTTATCAATTTGATATCAAATTGCCATGCTAATAACTGACAAAAATATTTTGATTAAAAGCAAAATTTCAAGTGCAAATATGCTGGAAGTATTAATAGTTTTACATTTCAACTTATAACGATCATAAAAAATAGTGTGTTCAAAATGATAACATATGATAACAAAATTTGCCAATGGTGATTACTAAATTTGTTATGCGATAACAGTGGAAATCAAAACGATAACAGGGATAACAGAACTTGTTACTTATATGATATCCGCTTGTTATTTTCCTTTGCTAGGGTGTCGCAACGTTGAGCTATGCGCCTATAAAGTTGTACATATAAATACATTTAAGTGTATGTGTGCATGTGTGTTTGGTATGGCATTGGGTATATTGGTGTGTATGAGTGTATCATTACCATTTTTATCATAACTTGTGTTTTTTCATTATTAATATTTTAAAATAAAAATAATATTATGTTTTCAACAATCAACATTTCGATCCTTTTTTTTCTCTTACCATTAAGAAGTATCTAGTGCCTTGAATACAAGAAGCTGCAACGGGATCTGTGGTAGGGTTTTGCACGTATTACTAAATGTATTTTTCGTTTTCGGTTTGCAAATGAACATTTAACTAAATCTGAGCTGATTTGATCCATGCTGCGTTGTGTGCCATTTAACGAGTGTCTGATTTTACTGTTCAATCTTTGTCGTTATTGTATCATAGCCAACAATATCATTATATTTTAACATTTTGTTTTATTGATTCTACTTCATAGATGATTAAAACATTACTTATTGTGTTTTATGTCCATTTGTTTTTAACTTTCTTTCAATTAAATCTTCCCTGTTCTCCTAACTCAGGAGAAACAACTATTGTGTATCCGAAAATTGGTCGTTCGTGATGTGCAGAACGGTGAATCGCACCGGGCCGTCGCTAAGAAGTTACGGTATCAGTAAGGCAGTGGTTGGCAAAATTCTTCTGAAGCTTAAAACGTTTGGATCAGTGGTGGGTCGCCCTGGCAGAGGCAGGAAGCGGAAAACGGATGCGAGAACAGACACCAAGATCATGCGCGAAGTCAAGAAGAACCCGAAGGTAACTATCCGCGAGATCCAGGAAACCCTTCAGCTATCAGTTTCCGGTCGAACTGTTCGTCGCCGTCTCGTAGCACAGGGGTTGAATAGCAAACTTGCCCGAAAGCGCCCATTTATCAGCCAAACGGCTTAAGTTTGCTAAGGAGCATGCTGATAAGCCCCTAGAGTTCTGGAAAACGGTTCTCTGGACGGACGAATCAAAATTCGAGCTGTTTAACCGAAAGCGGCGGGTTCGTGTTTGGTGCATATCGGGGAGAGGAGCTTCAGGAGCGCCACATCCACGGCACGATGAAGCATGGAGGAGGAAATGTGGATGGTCTGGGGCTGTTTTTCGTGGGGTGGAGTGGGAAGCATTGTGAAAACCGACGGGATAATGACGGCAGATTCTTACATCAACATCCTGCGAGAAAATCTGGAGGTTTCCCTGATCCAGACGGGCCTTGAAGAGAAGTTCGTATTCCAGCAGGACAACGACCCGAAGCATACTGCCAAGAAGACCAAGTCTTTCTTCCGGTCTTGTCGGATCAAACCGCTGGAATGGCCTCCACAAAGCCAGGACCTCAATCCCATCGAGAATTTGTGGGCGATTCTCGATGCCAGGGTTGACAAAACTGGTGTTACCTATAAAAATAACTATTTTAAAGCCTTGGAGCGCGTCTGGGAAGAGCTAGATCCACAGCACCTAAAGAACCTGGTCGAGAGCATGTCGAAGCGCCTGCAGGAGGTCCTGAAGGCCAAAGGAGGACACATCAATTATTGAAATGCTTTTATTTTACTTTAATTTATGTTTTCTGTAGCCTAAATGAAGTGGGCACTTTATTTTGTCACTGTTTTTTTTTCAATACAAATTGATTTATTTTTCTTTAAGTAAAACTCCTTTTTTTTTTGCAATATTCCATAAGTGAAACTTAAGAAGAATATAAAAAATGAGATAATAAAAAAAAATACAGTGTGTTTACTTTAATTTGAACCAAGTAAATGAGAAAAATTTAACAAACAATGAGTTGGGCACTTTATTTTGCCTATCAGTGTATATAGACTGTTCTAGAAAGTATAAGTACACTTTCAAAATAACAAAAAAGTCATACATTAATTGTTATGTTATATATCTTCCAACCGGACATTTTTGCCTGTTGAAGTGGCGGACATAGTCCGTGCTTCGACCTACCCCGCAGTGGGATGTAAGGCAAAAATGTCGTTGGTTCGAGTACCACTGTACACATGCCCTTTTCGCTCAATTTTCATAAAACATCTGTTAAATTTCCAAGCCTGCCGCACACTAGCGGAACTATCAAAACTTTCTCTTCATATCTTTAATTCTAGCCAAAAACATTGTTGTTCACTCTCGGTGCCTCATGGTGATGAGCGAACATCTCCTTCTAAAAAAATCATGTTTTTTTTAGTTTTAATAATTTTATTTGGCAAATCATGTTTGTATTTGTGTTTTATATGATATTTTACTCTAGTTTAATCAAAATATTTAATCATAGCCAAGACTCCTAACTTTTCCTCGAACATGACCCATTAGCTTCTGCACAGTGGTACTTCCCACCATTTTGACCATTTTTGGCCAATCTTTTTTAAATTTTTGGTTGTTTTTGGCTGGTTTTGCTTTGGTTAAAGCTCAAAAAGTCTCGATTGGCCGTGTCTCCGGGCAGTTCGGTGGATTCATGTCTTTCGGCACGAAACATAAATTTTGACTTTTGTACCATTATCATCTCAGCTGCTTCCGGTTTTCGATTTCCCCCTGATCCAGACTTCCTGGCTGTCGACAAACGTTCCCCAAACACTTTAATTACATTTGTAACGGGTGATTTGGCAACTCTTAGCGATTTTGCCAACTTTGCGTGCGAGTAGCTCGGATTTTCGCGATGCGCGAGCAAAATTTTGATACGCTGCTCTTCTTGCTTGGACGGCATTTTGACAACTGAAGAGTGAATTCCAAAATCAAAATAGGAGCAACATTCTACACACACACACCTTCAAAATGAGGGGTATTCAGGTTTTTTAAATGCAAAATTGAAAGAAATACGTCAAGTTGATATTGACCAAATTTTGACCGTATCGCCCTTTAAAGTGTCCTATGCGTAATGACATGACGCCAAATCAGGCCAAAACACTACTTAACCTTCGTGCTGCCTGATCATCGGTAATATTTCTAAGTGTTCATCGTCTCCGTTGTGATGTACGGACTAGATGTTTTACAACACTCGCAAATTGCCTGCCAAACCATAACCTTCTTACCAATTTTTTCGGTAAAAATTGCCTTCTCCGTTTCGGGGATGTCTTTGTCTTCGCTGACAGTATAGAATTGTGGTCAACATCCCGAACGGAAGTCGCTGGTTTTCGCTTGTAGGCATCCCTGATCTTTTTATCGATATCCGGACTAACAGGACCGGATTTCCGACCACTCTTCGGCGCATCTCGCATCTAGGTAACAATGTATACCGATGTGACCGAAGCCAAATGAACAGCAGTAAATGTCGTTTCGGAGGGTTCTTATTGCTGTGCATCATCGGTTTATCAGTAGCAGTGTTGAAGTGTTCAGCGGAGAAACGTTAGAACAGGTATGTGTATCGATGAAGATTGGTTCCAAACGACTTTTGCTTTGTGCCATTTATGTTCCTCCAAACAAAAGTAAGGATCTCCAGTATACTGACCGGGCATATTGATTCGATCCATGAGCTTGTCAACAGAGGCTCTGACAACGATTGTCTACTGGTATGCGGTGACTATAATCAACCTGGAGTGACCTGGAATTTTTCTGATGGCCAGATTCAACCCGTGAACTCTATATCTTCATCGAGGGCTAGCACGATCTTGATTGACGGTATGGATTTCTTCAACATGCATCAAAGAAATCTCGTGCACAACCACCTAGGACGCATTCTCGATTTGTTCTTTTGCCCAATGGATCTTCCTGTTGAAATCTCGAGTTCTGTTTCACCACTATTACCGATTGACCTTCATCACCCGCCACTGGTTGTCTGTGTACCATCTTTAGTTGATGACGATGTATCATCGCATGGTGTGAATAAGAATGTTGTGCGGGCGTTAGACTATAACAAAATTGACTTCGATGCTCTTTGGGATTTTCTTTCTGTCATTGACTGGGATGCTCTTTTTGCTGGACTAAATGCTGATGAAATGGCTGAAATGCTGTGCGCTGTACTAAATGATTGGATAGACACGAATGTTCCTTATCGTCGTCCCGCTGTTTCTCCTCCATGGAGCTCTGCTTTGCTACGAAAACTAAAACGAACAAGAAATGCTTCACAACGTAAACTCCGGCGATACCGTTCCCTGGCAAATAAGCGTAGTTTTCACTTGGCATGTAATGAGTACCGTAAACTTAACTCGTCACTCTACAAATCTTACGTTTTACGGGTACAAACTCACTTAAGGCGAAACCCCAAGAGTTTTTGGAGTTATGTAAATTCAAAGAGGAAAAATACTACTATGCCAGCTAGCATGTTTTTGAATGATGTTGAAACGTCTATAAGTAAGGAAAAATGTGAAATTTTTGCTACTCATTTTTCGTCAGTGTTTGCTGCGGAAAGTATTAACCCGAGTGAACTTAACTCCGCTGTTTTGGACGTTCCATTGAACCTTGTAGACGTGGATATTTTTGAGATAACGCCCTTGATGGTAAATAATGCCATCAAGAAAATAAAATGTACATTCTCGCCTGGACCAGATGGTATTCCGTCTTCAGTGTATTGTCGCACTAATGGAGCTCTTGTCGAGCCGCTCTGCAGGATCTTCAACAAATCTTTTGCCGAATCGAAATTTCCCGCAGTCTGGAAGGAGTCTTTGATGGTTCCGGTACACAAGAAAGGAGACAAACGTGACGTTACAAACTACCGGGGAATCACTAATCTGTCAGCTGCCTCTAAATTGTTTGAGATTATAGTGAGTGGTTTCATTCTCGAGCGCACCAAATGCTACATCTCTGGCGATCAACATGGTTTCATGCCTGGACGTTCGGTTACCACCAATCTCTTAGATTTTACCACGACCTGTTTTGATCAATTGGAGAAAGGGGCACAAGTAGACGTCGTCTATACTGATCTAAAAGCAGCGTTTGATACAATCAACCATGAAATTCTGCTGGCGGAGCTTTCAAAACTCGGCACATCGGAAAGATTGACATCATGGCTGTGCTCGTATTTAACAGACAGGGCTCTGCGAGTAAAACTTGATACAAGCACTTCCTGTTTCTTTACGAACTCGTCAGGTGTTCCACAGGGTAGCAACCTTGGACCGCTGCTGTTTGTTTTATACTTCAACGACGTATTGCTTCTACTAGGAGATGGCTGCAGGCTTGCGTATGCTGATGATCTAAAGCTGTTTTTGTAGTACGGACTGCCGAGGATTGTACTCGTCTTCAATCATTATTGGATCGATTCACTGATTGGTGCCGTCGGAATAAACTTATGATCAGCATTCCAAAGTGTATGGTAATGTCGTATTACCGCATCAAGCAGCCGATTGTTTTCGACTATACCATCAATGGCGTCGTTCTACATAGAACCGACCAGTTCAGCGATTTAGGTGTTCTACTGGATAATAAATTATCGTTTAACCTCCACCGCTCTGCTGTGATTTCTAAGGCTAATCGCCAGCTAGGGTTTGTGTCAAAAATCTCAAGAGACTTCACTGACCCGTACTGCCTGAAAGCTCTCTATTGTTCACTGGTACGACCGATCCTAGAAAATGCCGCCTTGGTCTGGCTTCCTTATCAATTGACTTGGAGCTTGAGGATAGAAACAATACAGCGCAGGTTTATCCGGATGGCATTGCGTAATCTACCATGGCGTGATCCGCAAAATCTCCCGCCGTATTCAGATCGCTGCAATCTGCTGCAATTGCATACTTTGGAACGTCGACGGAAAAATCAACAAGCGGTTTTTGTTGCTAAACTTTTTGAATGGAGAGGTCGATTGCTCGAGGCTTCTCTCTCAACTGAACATCCGAGTTCCTCCGAGAGCATTACGGAGTGGTACTCTTCTCCAACCCCGATTCCATCGAACAGCGTTTGGAAACAACGAACCTCTAACAGCTATGATGCGAGCGTTTACGACTTTCGAAGAACTGTTTGAATTTGGCGAATCTTCAGCTCACTTTTTGGCTCGTGTTTGTAATGCCCGTTTTATTTAGTTTTAAGTTTGTGTCATGTAGACAATAAGTCCGATGAACTAAATTGATTAAATAAATAAATAAATAAAAATAAAACTGAGTACTTTTTTGATGCTATGTCATTCAGAAATGTGCAAACAAAAGGACGCAGCCAAAACATGTTGAAATATTAAATTTTATTCAAAGTGACCGTTAAAATAAGGTGTGCTTATATTTTCTGGAACAGTCGTTAGCAGGAGAACAAAGTGAATTGCAAAAAGTTTCCATTCTTGAGTCTGCTGTCTGGTCGTTCAAAGTGAACGGCATGAATGACTGCTGCTGTTTGCATCGAACCTGAGCTGACCATTGCTGCGTTTGAGGAAGAATATTGACGACGGGAAATCTGAGCAGGAATGAAGCGCCAATATCTAGAACTAGTTTTTTGAAGAAAATACCGAATCTGTGCCAAAGTGAATTTTAATTCGGTGTAGGACTTGGCCAAGATCTAGGACATGGAGGAAAGCTCGTTTGCAAAGCATCAAATAATTAATTTCTACCAAATTTTGAAGACCACATCTATTATCATATAAGATATTATCTCACGCACGTGATCAATTGTTTCCCCAAATATTTTGAGAGACGTGTTCATTTACTCGGTTGTGAAATATTACCATGAATTAAATTTGACTTATGTTCCATGCATCTGTTTGGAACCATATACTAAGAGAATGTTAATCTACATTCAAATGTCAAACAGCTTCATTAAAACTTATTGCTTCAATGAATATCACGGTATTATCATCAAAAAGACTAGTATCACAAAATCACTAGACTTATTTTATATCATCAATATATAAACTAAATAAAATAGGCCCTAAAACACTCCCTTGTGTTTTTTTTAACAAGGCTGTGATCCAAAGGACTCGAAACAGAATTATAAAAAGAAGTCCATTAAGTGCTATAAGACAAATAGCTTTCGAACCAACTCTATGCTAAACCTGAAAATCAAAAGTGTTTGATTGTATCCAACAACATGGGACCAAAATCGTTTCAAAAGTACCTTGCAGATCCAGAAAACACCAATATTCGAATCTCAACACTTTACGTTTTTTTTTCTATTTCTAACACGAAATTTAGTTGCCCTTATTTTAATATTAGTGAGATTAATCTAGATTTCCCTCCTCTTAGTATTTTGATCTATAAATCACTGATTCAAAATTTTAAGCAGTTATGTTTACGTTTGTTTATTTTTTTCATTCAAGCCGGCTTACAGCTTCTGATAATACCGATGGTTAATGTAAAAAAACAAAATTTTGAAACCATTTCGTCTGTCTTTAAGTATGTTTTAGGAATCTTGATTTCACAATATTACATACAACCAATAAACTCGTTCTTTTTATTTTATAAAAAAAAACTAATATGAAGAGAGAATGAAAATGTTTTTAATGACGGCTACCAGAAATCATTGAAAATCTGATTGTCACATCTGAATTTTAAATTTCACTGAACACTGAATTTTAAATTCCTAAACACCCAAATACGACTCAAACGTCTTACCTTGTCGGATGTTGTTCAGCCTAGCGAGTGTATCCTTAAATTGAAGCTAGCTGCGTTCTGCTCGAGTGCCTGCTTATTCTAAATTGTTTCTCCTTAAGTTAATATCCTATTGGCACAAAAAACTCAAGAACACTATATCCAGCATCAACACTCAAACGTTTCACAAGTGAATCTCGTTGATTCTATTTTCAATGTTCCACTCTTTTCCCAGAAACTGCACCCACTTTCCACTTGACGTCGTTCGTTGAACGAATCTTCACCACCTTGACGTCTTTCCTCTCAGCATGATCCGACGCAAAAGTTGTCCTCGAAAAGTAGAATGTCGTATTCTGGTTCTTTGTTCGTTTCAGGTAAAAATAAAAGTGTCCGTACAGGTTGCCGTCACTCTTCATGCACCAAGATTCAATCTCTCTCTGCACAAGGAAATAGTTTTCCTATTATGCACCGATAGTCATATCGCAAAGTGGAAAATATTGCATTCAATGTGCCAATAAGTCTTCACTCGGCAAGACCACCCTCAAGGAAACACGTCTTTAAAATAGGACGTGTCGATGCCGATTGTCGGATTACCTCAAAGTAAGATCTATAAACACCGGCACGGGGCGTCGTGGGTTCTTGTCCTTGGCATACGTGGTCCAATACCGAGTTCGTTGATTAAACTGCTTTAAACTTGATTCTTCACCATCGTCATCGATCGCCTAGAGACGCGCTCCTATTGGTCGGCTCCATAAACCAGCAATTAGGGACACGGCTTCAGCGGCACCAGCTGTTGCCGAACCTTTCTTGTAAATGCCTTTTTCCCACCAGTTCACCCGTGATACAAATTTAATATGACTGCCGTTTTGTCGAGACCTAATACCTCTCCCCTGCTCACCCTCGCCATACAGGGACGGGATAATGCTGCAAAAGATAGTCTAGGAAGGGTGGCCGGTCCCACGGAAGGAAAGTTTGCCGCGGCATTTTCCGAGCTTCCTCCCGTCGCTTTTAATCTGGTTAATAATTTATGTAAACAGCCTATTTCCCACTCGACGCGTAGTGTGACTTTAGCTAACAAGCACCGAGACCCAACCTTCCCAAATTGGCTTCCATGAAAGAAAGTTTAATTGAACCGAAAAGAAGTGCTTGTCAACGGTCGTTGAAGATAAAGTGTTCATTGATTAATTAAATGTACAGCGACAAGGCGAAAGCCATTTTGACGGCAGGTCGCTTTCAGTGCAATTGTAAGGTTGGGTAAACATAAAATCAAATAGATTAGAGCCTACTACGGCTTTTTTTACAAGATAACATTGTTTGAAAAAGTCGTTGAATAAATCAAAAACTGTCTTTTAAGTGCACAATTACACAAATGAATGCCGAGGTCCCTACGTTAGATATCTCAGACGTTGCGAATCAAAACAAACCAAAAAAGGAGAGAGTTCCTCTCCCATGTGCGCATCAAAACAGAGTGCATACAAACTGCCGCTAGAAACTATCACAAAGCTATCAGTAGTACATGAGCGCGTACCAACACGTTACTATTGCCTGGCGGTGGCGGATTTGTCCGTGCCTCGACCCACCCCGCAGTGGGATGTTAGGCAAAGGTAACGTCCTTGGTTCGAGTACTACTTTACCCATGCCCTTTCGCTCAATTTTCCATACTCCTATTCTATTTCCAATCTACCGTACACTGACGGAACTTTCAACACTTTCTCTTCATATCTTTCATTCAAGCAAACATTACTGTCCACTCTAGGTGACACATGGTGATGAGCGAACATCTCCTTCTACATCAGATGAATTTGTTATGGTGAGTATTTGAACAGTTTTTGAAGGCTTCTGTGCTCAAGCACTAATCCTCAGCGCTATCCGTTCATAACTCGTAGTTGATCTCTTCAATTTTGCTGCAGCATCGAGAGTATTTGGTGACGACTCTGTTAACTGAAATTCCTGGCCATCAACTACACTTTTACCACATTTTGTACTCCTCTGGTTTTATTTATCCTATGGCACCCACTATCCTCTGATAGCGAGATGTCAGACCTATCAACATCACTAGTTTTATCGAGGTTTTATAGCACTCTATCAGACAAAATCATTGTGTTCAGGACAGGTGTGTTTGATGTGGTACCCGGGTACCTTTTCAGATTTTACATTACGAAGTTTCATAGTTTAATTATAAACAGGAAGCTGAAATTCAGTAACATATAGGTAAAAGTTGGAAGGCAACTTTTGGCATAAAAACCTTTTGTATAGTAGCAAGAGGGCCAAAGAGGGGAACTTAATTTTTTTTAACCCCTTAAGTGTTCGACAGTCAAAATCGGATGTCAAAATCTATGGAATAATTCCTTGCAACTACTTCTATTCCATTGTGGGCCATATGTTGACTTGTCCCTGGAACGGCCATTCTGTAACAGGTTTCCATGGGCTTTGAGTGTCCATCAACATTTTCAGAAGAAAACCCTGTTCACGAAATTTCTCCAGTAGGATATTTCTCAACGTTTATTGGCCATTTGATGATTTTTCTTCGGACCTGTTCCGGAAAGGCCATGGGGCATCGGTTTTGTAATAGGCTATCAGCTGTTTAACTCCTTGCATCTAAATTCAGAAAAGTCAAGCCTCAGTCGCAAACATTTCCACTTCTTCTAGCGTCGTTCCTACTATGTTCAAAATAACTTCATCAAAAAGGATTTCATCAGTAAAGCCTATTGACACCTTTGGGCAGTTTTAGTGTCAGCATGCCATTGATCAAGCCGATACATTGCGTTGGAACAAGCATTCCCAAGTAACAATTTTAGTTTTATTTCAGTCGTATAGCACTCCTCTTGGCTTTGGAACATTCAAAACTATTTTGTCCACCAACACCTCCTCTATGCATCTTCAAAGCCGATATCTGTACAAAGTGGTCCAGTCTATAGACAGTTGTGAAAACAAATTAATAAAACCCTAACAAGACCATAAAGATTTTGAAAATGTTCTAGTGAAAGATGTTATGACCACTTGAGAACCTTCATAAAACCTATTGGTAGCCATCACAACCAACACAGGGCCAAATGAAATGTTTTTTCAACTGACCATAAAAAAATAATTTGAATGAGTTCTGAAAAGACATTTTCAAACAGCATTTTACGAGTTCATCAAGTCAAAATAAAACCTTTGATATGAGTATAAGGAACTTTTGAAAATAAGGTTTTGAGATCGTTGTACAGAAGCGGTGTAGGTTCGCATAAACCTGACTAAAATTTAAAACCTATCGGCACCTCTTACTGCCAGAATAAAACCAAAATGATTTCATAAAACTTTAATTAAACTTAATAAAGCTAGATGGTTTTGGCAATGTTACTTTGGTTCAGCTTTGTGGAACTTTCTCCAAGATCCTGGTCGAACGTTGTCCTGTGTCTATTTCGTAAACCGGCACGCGGTTTTTGAAGTGACCTTTAAAGATTCTGCAAAGGTATCCAGGGACTCATTCTGTGTAGTGCTTCAACAATTGATGGGCATTTTGATGGGCATCTTGCGCTATTCACTACACTTTTGACGTCGATCGTAACTACAGCGTTGTATAGAGCACTCCTATTTTTCTGTTGTAATCACTTCTAGGAAATTATTATGGTTGGGCAGGCTGTCCAACATCAGGATTGGTTGCGAAACTATGGCAAAGTAATCCTTCTCTTAAACATCCACGGTATGAAGCACAGCCGTCAATATAAAAATAGTTGGCTGAGGATTTCGAAGTAAAGCTCGATTCAAAGTAAATCTGGATACACGGTTTAATACGCCTCCGCGTCCCTGCTGGTTTGAACGAAAAAACATGTTTGACATGCATTTGTTGATGTTTTATTGACGAAAAAATTGGTGAAAAACTCTTCTCGATTGATCGACGCATCTCGTAATTACGGATCATGGAACTTGAGAAATCAAATTTATTATGCACAAACATCTAGAGAATCCTTCGTGGTCTGCCTCAAAAATAGCAAAAGTGTTAAAATTCCCAAATTCAACGGTGTGTATTGTAATCAAACGTTACAAGGATACACTGAGTGTGGATAGAGCACAGCGCATCTATCATAAAAGTGGCACTTGGGACAAAGAGCTGAGGAGAAAGGTGTTCAGGTACGTGAGTGACAACCCAGGTGTCTCCATGCGTGATTTGGTGAAGAAATACGATTCCAACTTTTCCACCGTGCGTAACATCCTTTCAAGAGAAGGTTGTAAGTCTTTTTGTGCCAGTAAACATCCGAATCGCTCCCTGAAACAAAATTTAGTGGCCAAAAAGCGAGCACGATTACTATACGAACAAGTTCTGATGAAATTTGAAAACTGTATTTTAATGGATGACGAATCATATGTCAAAATGGATTATGAACAAATCCCCGGACGAAAATTTTACTTGTCAACTGGCCGTGGGGATGTCCCTTCCAGGTATAAATTTGTTTTTGTTTGCTCGGAAACTAATGATTTGGCAGGGAGTCTGCAGTTGTGGCCTTAAAATCAAGGAGTTCATCACATCGCACACAATGACGTTGAAGGTTTACATTAAAGAGTGTCTGAAAAAGCGGATTTTCCCTTCATTTGGTAACACAAGACCAACGTTATGTTTTGGCCGCTAGCTAGCTGCCACTACTCTAATGAGGTACTAGAATGGTATGCTGCAAACAATCTTAATTTTGTCGCCAAAGTGATTATTCCTCCGAACTGCCTTGAGCTCAGACCGATCAAAAAATATTGGGCAATTGTCAAGCGAAAACTTCGAGAATGCGGTTAAGAAGTGACAAATGCACAACAAATGCGTTTAAAGTGAAATAAGTTCACCTGTACAGTGTCACCAGCGATTGTGCAGATCATGATGGCATCGACCACAAGTAAAGTGCGACAGTTTGGTCGAAACGGTAAAATACAATATGGTGTTGTAAATTGTATGAAAGTTTAATAAATACACTTCTGTTTGACGTTTTGACCAATCGTGTATGTTGTTTAATTCCTGGGTTATGATCACTTGAATGCGTCCAAATTTACTATGAATCGGGCTTTACGCTGCTGCTCTGAGCTATGATAGGTTCGTTCACAATCGACACCGTCTACGTCGAAAGTCTCAACTGGGTTCTGAAATCTGTAATTAGTTGTTGGTGTGACCTCGAGTTAGACTGGGGAGTTGATTGAGAACGTTCACCGACGAACAGCGTATTTTAAGAAGAACACTGACCAGAGTGAAGGAGCGCATGAATAGAGGGTTTGAAATTGTCGATTGCCAAGGTTTTGGTTCAAAAAAGTATGCTCATGGGCTCTAGAGACCTTTAAATGAGATTATCTCCGTAAAGCGTCTAAAAGCACAAATAGGGAGTTTGAAATCGTCAATTTTTGGTACCCCAGTTTGGTCCAAATAAGTATGCCAGAACCTCAATTTTTCATCAAAGTCTTGAAAGTTTTAATTGCGTTTATATCCGTAATTTTGACAATGATTCAATGAGTATCGATCATCTAGACGGAAACAAATTAAACATAATCGCTTGGAATTTACCATTCGTTGGCAAGTTGTGTGCACCGAGTCAGGATCTGGGATACGAAACAGCTGCCAAAAGAGTGAAAAGATGGAGTTATATGCCCAATAATGGTACAAAAAGGGTGACAAATTGAAATGTGAGAACTACCGAGTCACTTTTGCAGAGCTGAAATTGGCTAGGAATGACTGAACCAGCTGCTTTCTAAGTATGTGGACTGTTCCTTTTTACACTTTTGTAACGCGATAAGCAGCAGAAGCTTTACTCAATTTTGATGAAATTCGATTCTAGTTAAATAAACTGACATTTTTCAGCTGAGTCAAAACAGTTTCATTTTAGCAAAATGGAGCGAATTGATTAGGACACTAGGGTTTTTAATATTTAAAAGTACGACGAGTGACTGTCTTGAGGATAAATTTCTCAAATTGACAATCTGCTAAGATCCAGAACCAGAGGCGGCGCTGTCAACCCGCAAAAGGAGAAGAAATGTGTTGAGCTTCCGTTATCCGAAAAAGTGAACTCAGTCCGACAGGTTACCAATAGGCTGGAAGTATCGGTTGGATTTGTCCAAAGCGTCAAAAAGAGGAATAACATCAGGACTTACAAGAAACAAAAAACGCCAAAACGAAGGGTGGAATAGCTGGAATAAGCCAAAGAGCGAGAGCCAGAAGCTTAATAGAATGTTAGGAAAGTATCCATATTGTTGCATTTTGATAAACGACGAAACATATTACAAACTGGACACAACACCGCTTCCGGGTTGCAGTTTTATTATATTGGGAAAACTTACATTATGACAGAAGAACGATTGGAATGGAGACGGTAGGCCATTTGGTCCTTTTGGTTGCTCATGAGCCAAAACAAAGTTAGCTATTTTTCACCAAAGGAAACATCAACGATGAAGTTTATCGCAAGGAATGCGTCTTGTTACTCTGTATCGTGAACACACCCCAGCACCCCCCGCCTCCTCTCCCACTGTTCTTCGCTAATCTAGTATCCGCTCGCCACGCTTCTGCTACACTGGATCTGATGAAGGAGCACCAGGTCTTTCGTTTAACACCTGCCATAAGATTTTGTACAGTCTCCTTGTCCACCTTATTCGCCGCAGAACGTCAGTTTGCTTTGAACTGTTTCTCGCTCACAACAGCTTTTTGAGTCTTCTTAAGGTTCCGCTTGACGATGGCCCAATATTGTTCAATTGGGCGGAGCTCTGGTGTGTAGGAAGGTAGAAATAGAACGGAACAATTGTGTCGCTTCCAGGAAAGGCAGTAGACGTTTTTGTTGGCACTCTTCAGATAAATTTCCTGGCTGACAAATTCCGGTCGCAATTTAAACGTTGCTCTTCAAGGCACAGGTACAAATGGCCTGCCACACCAGATATTTTTTCGCGAACTTTGATAGTTTAATGAGCTTGAAAATATCTGCCACCTTTCCCCGTCCTGTTCCACGCAATCAAACTTCGTCAGCATCGTCGTGTACAACTTTCGCAATCGTGCTTTGGCCAACGTGTTTCGTTTATCGTCGCGATTTGAAGTCACCACTCTTTTGTAAGTCAACAGTCCAGCTCATTTTCTAGCTCTATCCACGGCTGAAGGCGCCACCCCAGCTTCTTTGCGACATCTATGACGGAGTGGTTGGTTCAGCACCTGAAAACAGCGGGCAACTCTTTAGTTTTCGCTGTGGCCTCCGGTTTTCGATTTCTTCCGATCCAGCTTTCCTGGCCTTCAGCATACGTTTACCGAACACATTCAATACGTTGGTTACACTTGATTCAACAATTTTTGCCAACTTGTCGAGAGTAGTTTGATTTGCGCCATGCACAGTTCAAAATTTTAATGCGTTGCTTCTGAATTTTGATAACTGAAGTGCTAATCTCAAAATCAAAATAGAGGCATGATGCTACAAGCACCCATCTTCAAAATGAGGGGTGTGCAAATTTGGTTAATGCATGATGAGAGGAAATGCGTCAAGTTAAGGTCGACCAAATTTTGATCGAAACACCCTTTAGTTAACTATTTAGTCACAATTGATGACGAGACCTACTTGACAGGGGTCCGGGTACTTTGCTTCCAACACCAATGGAGATAAGCGTTGACGTATAAAATATCTCCTCACAACAAGTCTCTGAAGAAGGTCTCGATGACGACTATCAGTGAGAGGGTATGCTGCTTGAAGCTCTGACCGTCGAAGTGTATGCTGAAATTGCCGCTTTCAGCAAGAAGTATTGCAGATGAGCACGGTATTAATTTTGTGATCGTGATTGTGATTGATTAACTTTAGTGATCGTCCGTCGTTGCGAATCAAAACAAACCCAAAAAAAGGAGAAGTTCTCCCCCATGTGCGCATCAATAAACAAGAGTGCACACAATGAGATCAGCTAGAATAACCAGTACATAAGCCACAGTGGTACATGAGCGCCTTTCCATGCGTCAATTTTTTGCCTGTTGAAGTTGCGGACTTGTTCCACGTTGCTACAACCTACCCCGCAGTGGGATGTTAGGGCAAGGATCGACGTCCATGGTC